>CAKOAT010071488.1:209407-272294 GCA_932364175.1 Eruca vesicaria subsp. sativa | reverse complement strand
CGGGTCTAGATCACTCCTTTTGCTTCTTTTGAGCCACTAATGAACCCCAAATGTCTCCAAAGCTTCCATGTGAAACTCCAATACCTAAAGGGGACTCATGTATGCAAAATGCAACCTAAACATGGCTAGAACCTAACCTACATGATGAAAAGGTATGCAAAAGAGTAGATAAAACAATGCAATAATGCAAGACATCAACCAGACTGGCCAAAGAAATCAAATACGTAACCCAGACTTTTTCTTTTAGCATAAACTAAATGTTGAACCGGCCGGTTCAACCAGTCTAATATCTGACGAGCAAGAGACACGCTGAGAATGTACCGTTTATTATATATGGGCCTGGGCTAAATTATTATCTCCGAAACACCCATGGATGGTGATGATTGGATTTGAAGAGCAATTGGCTATCGTCTTCGACTTCGAGACCGTATATGAACCACTGGTGCGGTTTGATTAGTTTCTTGCTCGCCATAAAATGAGACTGGCGAACAAAAATTTTAACTTCTCCCGCGATAATATTATTATGTTTTCTGCCTCTGCCATTTCGATTCCGACTTGCCTAACTCGTCTCCATTCGACAGAGCCATCAAAATCTAATCTCAAGCTGACAAACACATCACTCAACTGCCACCACGTCAGAGTCCCTCCTCGGAAGCTCACCTCTTCCAATTCCGATGGAGGCCTATTTGAAGCTTTTCAACGTCTTGACGGATCAATCGAAGCGTACGCCTACGCTATCGAGCTTTCCGGGAAAAACAGAGCCATCTCTCAGGGTCAACAGCTCCATTCCCTCATTCTCAAGTCCTTCCCCGCAACCGAGTTAGATTTTTTAGCCGGAAAGCTTGTCTTTATGTACGGTAAGTCCGGGTCTTTAGACGACGCAGAGAAAGTGTTCGACGAAATGCGTCAAAGAACGGCCTTTGCATGGAACGCCATGATAGGAGCTTACGTTTCTAACGGCGAACCCGCTTCAGCTCTCTCTCTTTACCGGAACATGCGGTCATCTGAAAATGGCGTTCCTCTCCATCTTCACTCTTTTCCTCTTCTGCTTAAAGCTTGCGGCAACCTTGGAGATATCCGGACCGGTACTGAGATTCACTCTCTGCTCGTTAAGCTTCAGTACCAGTCAACGGATTTTATTGTCAATGCTTTGATTTCAATGTACGCTAAGAATGATGATCTAAGTGCGGCGAGGCAGTTGTTTGACGGGTCGGTGGAGAAAGGAGATGATGTTGTTCTATGGAATTCTATAATGTCTTCATATTCTACATCTGGCCAATATTTGGAGACTCTGCAACTGTTTAGAGATATGCGGATGAATGGCCCTCCCTACAACAGCTACACTATAGTTTCGGCGCTTTCAGCCTGCCAAGGCTTCTCATATGCTAAGCTAGGGAGAGAGATCCACGCTGCTGTCCTTAAATCACCTCATTGTTTTGAAGTTTTTGTGTGCAACGCCTTGATTGCTATGTATACGAGTTGTGGCAGGATGCTTGAGGCAGGAAGGATTCTTCGTCTTATGGATAACCATGACGTTGTGACGTGGAATTCTCTGATCAAGGGATATGTACAGAATCTCATGTATGAGGAGGCGCTTGATTTCTTCTGTGACATGATCGCTGCTGGTCATAGACCCGACGAGGTTTCTTTGACCAGTGTCATTGGAGCATCAGGGAGATTAGGCAACGTGTTGGTTGGAATGGGGTTGCATGGTTACGTGATTAAACGTGGCTGGGATTCTAAATTGCAGGTAGGTAACACGTTGATAGATATGTATTCCAAGTGCAACATCACAAGTTACATGGGCTGTGCCTTTCTTATGATGCGTGAAAAAGATGTTATTTCATGGACTACAGTCATTGCCGGCTATGCTCAGAATGATTGTCATAAAGAGGCGTTAGAACTCTTCCGGGATTTTGCTAAGAAAAGGATGGAGACTGATGAGATGATACTGGGGAGCATCCTTCGAGCTTGTGGTGCACTAAAATCCATGCTCACTGTCAAAGAAATTCACTGTCACATCTTGAGAAAAGGTTTACTCGATACTGTGATACAGAATGAGTTGATAGATGTTTACGGAAAATGCGGGAACCTGAGCTATGCTACTCGTATATTTGAATCAATCGAAAATAAAGATGTTGTCTCTTGGACAAGCATGGTTTCGTCTAGTGCTCATAATGGTAACGAAAACGAGGCTGTTGAACTCTTTGGACGCATGGTTGAAACTGGTTTGGCAGCTGATTCTATAGCATTGTTGAGTATACTTTCCGCTGTGGCTAGTTTATCTACTCTCATGAAAGGGAGAGAAATCCATGGCTACTTACTCCGGAATGGCTTTTGCCTAGAGGGGTCCATTGCGGTTGCGGTTGTTGACATGTATGCATGCTGTGGAGATTTACAGAGTGCAAATGCTGTGTTTGATCGGATAGAAAGGAAGGGTTTACTGCAATACACAAGTATGATCAATGCATATGGAATGCATGGCTGTGGAAAAGCATCTGTTGAGTTGTTTAATAAAATGAGGCAGCAAAACGTCTCGCCTGATCACGTTTCATTTCTGGCACTTCTTTATGCGTGCAGCCATGCAGGTCTGCTTGACGAGGGTAGAAGGTTTCTCAAGATGATGGAACATGAATATAAATTGGAACCATGGCCTGAACATTACGTATGTCTGGTTGACATGCTGGGTCGTGCAAATTGTGTATTGGAAGCCTTTGAATTCGTTAAAATGATGAAGACAGAACCAACCACAGAAGTGTGGTGTGCTCTCCTTGCGGCATGCCGATCTCACTCAGAGAAAGAAATAGGAGAGATAGCAGCTCAGAGGCTCATTGAGCTGGATCCTAAGAATCCAGGAAATCTTGTGCTTGTATCTAATGTCTTTGCTGAACAGAAAAGATGGAGCGATGTTGCAAACGTGAGGGAAAAAATGAAAGCAAACGGAATGGAGAAACACCCTGGATGTAGTTGGATTGAGGTTCACGGCAATGTTCATAGATTTACAGCAAGAGATAAGTCTCATCCAGAGACCAAAGTGATATATGAGAAATTGTCCAAGGTTACTAGGAGATTGGAGAGGGAAGCAGGTTATCTGGCCGATACAAAATTGGTTCTGCATAACGTAGATGAAGGGGTAAAGGTTCAGATGCTGCGTGGACATAGTGAGAGGCTAGCAATTGCTTATGGTCTACTCAGAACACCTGACGGGGCCTGTCTTCGGATCACAAAGAATTTACGTGTCTGTAGTGATTGCCATACTTTTTGTAAGCTGGTCTCTAAGTTATTCAGACGAGACATTGTGATGAGGGATGCCAATAGATTTCATCATTTTGAAAATGGACTCTGTTCTTGCGGAGATTCTTGGTGATCAATCCAGTCCAAGATTATAATGTTATTATTTCCACAAGGTTTGGATATGGATATTTGCCTTCGTCCCACCAAAAAAAATGCAAGTGAAGTCATCATCTTAGGAGTGTTTTGCACCATCATAGGGAAAGAGAGAGAGATGGCATGAATTCAAAGTAAGAGAGAAGATGGAAACATGAAAAAGAGTAAAGGTATATCAGCATTTAAAACAAGAAGCAGAGACCTAGACATCAAGCTAGGGATAGAGTCGTCTAACTAGGCTGTTGCAGAGACCAGCTTGCGAGTAATTGCCTCTAAGATACACTCATCTCTCTTTTCTCTTTGTGATAATAGTTGCTTTTAATTCCACACCTACCAAATAATTCTTTCGTATATATTCAAACCCACACCACGAACCTCTGCTAATTACTTTTCAGGTCTTTGTATTTGCATAAGAATGATGGCTTATTTTGTTAAGTACTTAATGCAGGAGAAGCGCAAACATAGGAGGGTGGTTAATGCAAGCATGGACCCTGGTGAAAAATTCTTCAAGGAAGACATAAACGGTCAAGATTCAAAACAAACTACGTTTACCTGAGAGAGAGATTAGAGAAAGAAAGAGATGTATCACAATAAAGGACGCTCTGTTTAGAGTCACAGGTGGTGGAAATATAGGTATGCAGGGCCAAGTCTCTAATCTCTAATTCATAGCCCTTATTGATTTCTTCCTCTCTTAGCTTAGCTGTATGCATTATGGTGCTTCTTTAATTCACTGTTTTAGGCTTCTTTAATTTGTGGTCTCTCTCTCTCTCTCCTTTTTACCCAACCATCTCTTTTAATTTTTAACATCTGTCCCTCAACAACTCTTCTCTCATCTCTTTCTATAAATATCTATAACGCTCTTAAACCTCAACGCAGCATCTCTCTTTTCTCATCTCCCTCTTCTTGTTAAAGTACCATTTCTTGTTTCCTGTATGTTTGTCTTTGTCATCATGTATGCACTTCCAATTTCTCCAAGATATTAACTGCCTTCCATTTCATATGTACAAGTTTTTTGAAGACAAGTCCACAAGGGAACAAGTGAAGCTGCCAGCATGATCTATCTTAGGTTGAGAGATGAATGTGGAAACATATCGTTTAAACCCAAGCTAGGTCATGTCTGACAGCCTCACTTCTTCCTGGTATAGGACTATTCACTGCTGAAACATCACACATGCCGATTGAAAGAAAGTGAGAAATCCTAAACGCACACAGTTCTTCTACAGGAACCGCCGTAAGTGTTCCCTCTTCTATTTTTCTGCTTTGTCACTTCTCCACTTTCTGTTCTCATGTTTGGCGCCATATATATTCCATAGTTAATCATGTTTTAGTGTTTCAAAGAGAGCTTAAACTGTGCAATGCCAAACGTTTTAAGAAAAAAGGAAATATTTACAAAATCAAATTGGCGTCTCTCCCGCATTCACTTAAACATTACAAAACAAATTATACCTTGCACAAAACTCACTCTTATTTCAAGACAAACTTCAAGCATACTTAGTTAGCTTTACATATATAAACTGTGTAAGTTACCCGTGAGAGTGTATAATAGATAAACCAAAGTTAGCCTTACCATCCTTCAATGGCTACTCAAAGCTCATATTCAAACAATTGTTTTTTTCCCGGAGTTATCAACACATCTTCCTATACTAACCTGGTAATGTCGTTTTATGTATGTACAGAACTGAACTGGAAAGCCACCTTGTTGCAGCAGTATGAAAGAACTTTGCAGCCAGTGACTCTAACCTTGTGCTCATCAGCTCGTTTGATCAAAAACCGTCTCTTGGTGGGGATTCATCAAGGTTTCATTATCACCGTATGTATTTGAATCTTTGGGTCGTTCAAGGAGAGTTTCACACTGTTTGTAATGTTATCTATTTTCAGTTATCCACCCATCCCTAGAGAACTGCATCCGTTACGGTACGCTGCTCAAGGTTTTTCGAGGGATGGGCTTCTTGAACCCTTAAATAAGGATCTTGGATTCTTAAAGTAACTGAGGAACGGTGTCTCGGAAACAGGTATGAATTTTGTGAAAAAGCCAATTGGCCAGGAAAGAGACGCAATGGCTATGCAAGTTCCCCATTGCCATCCGTTAAGCCTTACTGTATCCGCAAACTTTTTTAGAAATTCCACCATAATGACTTGAAGCACGATAGTGATCGCTATGATTCCAATGAACAACCTGTTTCTGTGAAGTCCTTTGAACACATTTTTCTTCTCCATCTCCCTTGCGTTGAACTCGTTGAAAACTTGGCAGAGCACGAAAGTGTTGAATATGAGCGTGTCCTTCACTTCCTTGCGCACATTGAATATAGACATACCTTTGAACTGTAAGACCAAGAGTACGGCTATTTGATATAATGACTGAACCAGGAGATTTCTCCACATGACATTTGTTATCAGGGCCGCTGTTCGCCCAACTGGCTTTCGCTTAAGGAGCTCGTTGGTGGGTCGCTCTGTGGCGAGAGCCAGAGCTCCCAGAGTGTCCATGATGAGGTTTACCCACAGCAGTTGTACTGCTGTCAGTGGAACTTCACCAGCGGAGACTGCTGCGATGAAATTGATCACAAGAGCTGCAACGTTCACTGTTAGCTGAAACTGAATGAATTTCTGGATATTGTTGTAGACACACCTTCCCCATTTTAATACCGTAGCAACGGATGTGAAGTTATCATCTAGAATGACAATGTCTGAGCTTTCTTTTGCCACTTCAGTGCCCTGAATTCCCATGGAGAGTCCAATGTCTGCTTCTTTAAGTGCAGGTGCATCGTTGGTGCCATCCCCTGTGACGGCTACCACGTGGCCTTTAAGTCTCAGACATTTGACCATTAGGAGCTTGTCCGAGGGAGAGGACCTTGCCATGACCCGGATCTTCTCAACTTTCTGCATTCTCTCTTCGTCAGTATAGTTTCTGAATTGAACCCCTTCTACAACAGCCTCCTCTTCATCTTTGTCATTGTGGTCGAGGATTCCACATTCAAAAGCTATTGCTTTTGCAGTAAAAACATTATCTCCTGTTATCATCTTGATGGTGACTCCAGCAAGTATACAAGTTTCTACAGCTTTTGAGACACCAGGCCGACATGGATCTTTCAGACCCACAATTCCCATCAAGGTCAAGCCATCTTCCTCTAGTCCCCCCGAGTCATTCGAAGATACTTTATGGGCAAATGCTATGCATCTGAGGCTACTGGCCGCCATGCCTTGGATTATTGCCTGAATTCTGTTCTTTGCGGTTGAGTCCATTGAGTCAACGGACCCAGTGATGGTGTAGTATTGAGAACACATAGCCAGGACCATTTCAGCGGCTCCTTTCCAGTGCACATGGACTGTGTTGTCAGATTTTCTCCGGACCAAAACTCCACTTCGCTTCTTTGCCGAGTTGAATGTTTCAACTCGGAGAACATGGTATTTTTGCTTCACTGTCTCCATATCCATACCCAGATTTAGCACTGTCCAAGATAAGAGAGCCTTCTCTGTTGGACTGCCCGAGAACTCAGGCGTTGGCCCTGAATCTGAGTCTGACACACAGACACTACCTGTCGTGTTCAGACCTGTGCCTTGGTAAAGCAGATCGAGAACGTCAGGTGAGATCATTTTGGTAGAATCCTCATGGATTGACTCTTGGCCAAGCCAAAACTTGGTAACCTTCATCTCGTTCAGTGTTAGAGTGCCTGTCTTGTCTGTGCATATCACCGTGGCTGAGCCCATCGTCTCACAGGCTGAGAGCTTTCTGACCATAGCTTGATCAGACATCATTCTCTTCATGGAATAAGCAAGGGTCAGAGTCACAGCCAATGGCAAGCCTTCCGGGATAGCCACTACAACAATGGTGACTGCAGCTGCCACTATTCTCACAACGGAACTGACGACAGTGTTAACAGGTGTTTTGCTCCCGTTGTATTCTATTTTTCCATCTTTCTTTGTGTTCCCTGTGAAGTAACGGACTAATAACACTACCAGGACAAGTGCAGCCACAGTAAGACCAAGTTTTCCGATGGTCGAGGTCAGCGTGTCAAGACGAACCTGCAAAGGTGTTCTCTCGCTAGAATCTTGGTTTATGGAGCTCATCGTCTGCCCCCAGGTTGTGCTCATACCAACGGACACAACCAGCATCTTAGCAAACCCGTCGACTATCTTAGTCCCTGAGAACAAGAAGGGATTATCCTTGTGATCGACTTCAAGATGGTCACTCTCTCCTGTCATACTAGACTCGTCCACCTGAAGGGAATGTCCATCTAAGAAGAGGCCATCGGCCGGAATCTGATCTCCAATCTTCAAGAAGGCAACATCACCAACAACAACATCAAATATGGAGATATGTTGGCGCCTGCTGTCCCTAAGGACTTCCACTTTGATATTATTGCTTATCTTGGACAGCTTGTCGAACTGTCTCTCCTGCCTGAAGTTGCTGAGAGCAGAGACAACTATGACCAAGAAAACTGCTACGAAAATGCTTCCGCCTTCATACCAACCTTCTTTGAGGCCGTGTTCTTTGATACCGAAGCCAAGGGAGAGAGTGGCGCAGGCCAACAGGATCAAGATGGTTGTGTCTTTGAAAGCTTCATACACAAAGAAGAAAAGTCCTTTAGGCGGTGGCTTGTGGTAGGTGTTAGAGCCAAATAGGTCACGGCGTCTATTGACCTCTTGCTCATTCCCGTGGATTCCTTTGCTGGCGTTTGTTCTGAGGGAAGCGGCGATACCCTCCACTCCACCCAAAGCTTGAATGCCCGGTAAGTCCTTACCCTTCATGATCTTCACAAGTTGTTCCTGGTCGATGTCAGGAACGTAAGAGAGAGGCATAGAGTTTATCTGTGTCCCATCACCAGACTCGAGGGCAGTGTAGGAGAGGGAGGCATCATCAGAGGATTTGGGAGCAATCCTCGCGGGAACTATCTCCTTGACGAGGGAAAGCATAGCCCTGACAGAGTAGATGGCAGCGTAGGCAATACGCCAACGCCTCTGGGCCTTGTTGAGGCTGGAAAAGTTGAGCAACAGAGCAGGGTAATCATATTCCTTGAGGTCTCTCATGGTTTGGTTAGTGTGTGTAGAGAGAATGAGAGAGAGCTTTGACGGGGAGTGAATACAGAAATTCGCTCGCTCTCTCGCCTCTAAGAGTAAAACACTCGAGGAATGATTTCTCTCTTCCCTTTCACTTCTAAAAAACCCTGAAACTCATGTTATTATATAAACCCATATGGCCGCCTAAATTTTTTAACTTTTAACTTGTAATACTTACTACTGTATATAATTTTGAGGCGGTGAAACACGAAGTCTTGTCCGATCAGAGGAGTGGGAAGCACATACTTACTTGTACGTGTACTTTGTGCTAGAAAAAAAAAAAGAGAACTTATCTAGTCGTGGCAACTTTGTAATAAAGCATTGTTGATAAGTCTAATAAATTTGGTGTGAACAAGCAGTCATTTTAGAATGATGAGCAATAACGTGCGTGTACCAACTTGCTCAATGCTTAGTCTGCAAGGACAAGTAACAAGAAATGACAATTTCTCGCGCTAAGTGATAACTGATACGTTTTGGCACAATTTGGAAACAAAGAAAAAGAGACAAAGCTTTTTGAATCTTCTACAGCAACTTGGTTTGCTAAGTGGATTTACACTACGAATGAATCAAAGAACAAGTTTGTCTACTTTTCCACAAAACCCAAATAAAGAAACTGAATAGTTTAATAGAGACAGCGGTCTTGTAGGACAAAAAAAGCTATAATCATCATCAGCAGTTTGAAAAAGAGAAACTTCGTAGCAGTTTCCGTTTTCCTTGTCAAGAAATGTGGATCCTCTAATAATCTCTTTCTTATTCATTCATGTGAAGACGACAACCAAGAGAGATAAGAGAAGTTGACCTTTATATAGATAAAAAACAAATGAAGTTGACCTCCACTAACGTGTCCACCAAATACATTCTCAACTCTTTTTTGCCTCCTAATAGCTCTAGGCGTTGCAACACTGGCCTGAAACACAGAAGCAAGAGTTGATGAATAGGTTATATAGAACCGCACACATGTTAGAATTCCACGCTGCACCAAGCTTAAACATATCCAAGAAGAGCATCCAAAAACAATGAGCTTTGAATGTAAACAAAGTTTGCACAAAAAAGAAGAAGAAGCATGTTCATCATGGCACTAGTGACTTAAAAATGCTTCACATGAATCAAAAACTCTCATACAATACCCACAAAAACAAAATAAAAAAAACTTAGAGAAATCGTTTTTAACTCCGACATTTTGGTTTAGAGGAGGATGAAGAAGAAGAAGAAGAAGAAGAAGATCCTTGGCTCTGCGTTTGGCCGGAACCAGTGAAGCTAGCAACGTGATGTCCTCTGTCATTGAAGCTATCCAGACCAATCCCTCTCCGTAAAAAAGCAGCAGAGCACTTGTCTTTGGAGAATCCTGAGAACTTGGCCTTGGCGGCACGCCAAGACATTCTTTGAGCACGCGCTCTTCGCACTTGTATCATGTCAACCACGGAGGCTTACACAGTTACAGTTGTTGCTACATGTTCTATGACTTTTTTCAAAAAAAAAAAATCAGAACTAGAAAATTTGAAACCCATAAAAGTTCACAGAGATAGATTAGATTTGGACAGCTCCAATCCAAGTTTGGTATGCACCTCCCAAAACCCTTCCGTTGTTCCTTTGTAAAGACATCAGTCTGTTCCGGACAGCCTTATCAATAAACATGATGATGATTTTCTGCGAGGATAGAGCCTCACCATGCTTATGAGCATTCCTCTCCCTCCAAACAGTGTGAATTGCAGCTTGGAAGGCGTATCGAGCTAGGAAGAAAGTCACATGGTCCTCCTCGGATTGGGACAAAAACTCCACAATGGTAGACCAGTTTGTAGAGAAGTGAACTCCATAAAGGCTCTGAACCAGCTTCCTCCACACTGTGGAAGTGCATGTAAGAACATGAGAAAAAAAGAAGTCTCAAGTTTCCAAGTGCTGACTGCAAAAGACACAGCTACCATCTATACCAACATTCCATGCCACCATACAATCACCCGTTGTTAAACGGTTTCGTAATGCAAGCCAAGTACAAAACCGAAATTTAGGTGTTGCTTGGTTGAACCAGAGGACTTTGTGCCATGAAACCTTGCTCGTTGTAGAGCGAATATGGTTCCAAGTGTCCGGTGTAATAAATTTCAGCTTCTACACGTCATTCTTTCCCTTCCATAAAGTCTCATCAGCTGC
The DNA here is from genome assembly GCA_932364175.1 of Eruca vesicaria subsp. sativa. Taxonomy (NCBI): domain Eukaryota; kingdom Viridiplantae; phylum Streptophyta; class Magnoliopsida; order Brassicales; family Brassicaceae; genus Eruca; species Eruca vesicaria. Next base: position 261,707 of record CAKOAT010071488.1, on the reverse strand, counting down.
CTCAGATGGAACTATAATTCTCAGGTTCTGCTCTATTGAGAGAAACACTTCTGATCGATGGTTTTTTCTCCTTCTCTTTGTCAGTGCAGTGAGGACCGTATCAGCCATGCCAATACCCATATCAATTTGGCCTCTCAACCCTACTAAGTCTATAAGGCATCCCATCGGTGACCAGTTATCATACCAAAAAGACGTAGTAGTACCATTCTTGACATCAACTTTGCAAAACTGTCTCGCTATGTTCCTGATCTTCATTTTCCGCCACATCCAAGATCCCTTTTTATCATCTTCTTTTATTGACCAGGTAGACTCATGCTTGAGTAAATTGGTTTGTATCCATTTCACCCACAGATAAGTTCTATTAGATATCAAACACCAAAAGAGCTTTAGACAAGTAACATCGTTGATTTCCAAGAGTGATCTAAGACCAAGACCTCCTTCATCCTTGGGTTTACATACCTTCTCCCAAGCCAGTTTTGCTTTCTGTGGATTCAAGTCACATCCTGACCAGTGAAAAGATGAACAATTTTTTTCAATCTCATGTATACAAGCTTTCGGAAGGCGATATGCAGATAACCAAAAACTTGATAAACTCCATAGAATCGAGCCAATAAGTACTAGGCTCCCTGCGAAAGACAGATATCTATTAGTCCATGTCCCTATGCGCTTCCGTATTGACTCCAGCAGAGACTGATAATCATTTACTCCCATGCATTTGGTAACAAGAGGTAGATAGCGAACATGGAGTACCCCCAAAGTAAACCTGAATCTGCTTGTAATTTCAAGTTAAACCTCCTCTGTGACTCCTGCTAAAAATATTGTTGTCTTTTCCATACTTATTCTACCCCAGAAGCCTTAGCAAATTGATCAAACACATCAACAATGCCTTCTACATAACGTGTTTTTCCATCAGAAAGTACCATCAAATCAACAGCAAAACTCAAGTGAGTTAATCCCAAGTTCTTGCAGCGAGGATGGTACCCAAAATGTTGAACACTTGCTACTTTGTCCAGAAGAGTAGATAGAACATCCATCACAATGACAAATAGGTATGGTGATACCCAAACACATCAACAATGCCTAGAAGCCTTAGCAAATTGATCAAACACATCAATAATGCCTTCTACAGAACATGTTTTTCCATCAGAAAGTACCATCAAATCAACAGCAAAACTCAAGTGAGTTAATCCCAAGTTCTTGCAGCGAGGGTGGTACTCAAAACGTTGAACACTTGCTGCTTTGTCCAGAAGAGTAGATAGAACATCCATCGCAATGACAAATAGGTATGACGATAGCGAAAAACTTTGACGAAGACCTCTCTTACTCTGGAAATAACCCTTTAATTCTTCGTTTACTTGCAGAATAAGACGCAATAGAAATGTAGAGCGAGATCCAATGAATAAACAGTGGTGGGAAATTCATAGCCGGGAGGACAGTTGAGCAGAAAAATCCATTGGACAGAGTCGAAAGCTTTTGAGATATCTATCTTGATGGCACATCGCGATGAAATACTGTCCTTATGTTAATCTTTTACTATCTCTGTGGCAAGAAAGAGATTTTCGTTTAAGAGCCTCTCACTGACGAAAGCAGATTGATTTGCAGCGATGAATTTGGAAAGGATCAATTTTAGTCTGTTGGCGATGAGTTTTGAAATCACTTTGTATAGCACATTGCAATACGATATCGGCCTATAGTCCTTCATCTCAGTTGCTTGCTCTTTCTTCAGAATCAAGGCTAAAATCGTTGAATTAATTCCTTTTGGAAAAAACCCTTTAACGAAAAAGCTTGCACTGTGGTTATGAACTCTGTCCCAATGATCTCCCAGACAGACTTGTAAATTCAGAGTTAAAACCATCGTCTCGGATATTTATTACTTGGTATTGCAAACAAGACATCCTTGATTTCTTTTGGTGAGACTGGACGTAGAAGCTGCTGCGAATCTGATTTTTCATTTTTCAAGCGAGGCCCATCAGGCCTGAGGAGACTAAAGCGGGCTGACGAAAACAACTGGTGAAAGTTCTGTTTTCGCACGTGGCGAACAGACAACCGTAGATTATATTAATTATTACTGGGATAAAAATTTATTTTTCTTTCAAGGTGAGTCGAGCGACCAACCTTACTTGCTTGTTTGCTTAAATCGAACACAGGCGAAGCGAGCCAGAATCTTTGTTTCATACTTATATCGGTCGATTAATCCTCCTGATTATCGCGGACCATCCGTTAAGGTATCTCTATATATATCTGTATTCACTGATTTTCCAGCATGTCTTGCTTATTTTTTTTGGAGGTTTAGGGTTTTATTTTTTTGTCGGTTGACAGATCTGATATTTGAACTTTTATTTATGGTTTCAGTAGAGACTTTGTGATTATCGCATGGGTTTTAATATTGTCTTGACTGCTTCAAATCATGTTAACTGCACACTTGATAGTGTTCTTGATTCATTATTTACGGTTGTTATGATATAAGCCTATCTATCTTTTTAAACCTCTTCTTTCCTTTTCCTTTTCCTTGGTGTAGCAATAATGACTAGTAAGAAGACGAAGAATCCTACAGTATTCTTGGATGTCTCCATTGGCGGGGATCCCCTTGAACGTATTGTCATTGAGGTATTTACATTACATCCACTCTCCATTTCTTTCTTTTGCTCTGTCTCCCTCTTCTTTCTTTAAAGTTTCTGTCTCTCGCAGCTTTTTGCTGATGTTGTCCCCAAGACTGCCGAAAACTTTCGTGCCCTCTGCACAGGTACCTCTTAACTTCCTCACTTCACTATCACTGTTGTTAACTCTGTATATTGTTTACTATAGCATAGCATTGCATGATTTATCTACTAGATAGCTAAAGAGGTTTTAGGAATGTCTTAAAGAACAACCCTTTTTTCGTGTTTGTATGTTTTGTGTGTGGTCATTTCAACTTGAAAAGAATTAATGGGCTTCACATTTCATTGCAGGTGAGGCAGGCCTTGGAAAGACCACTGGGAAGCCATTGCATTTCAAAGGATCATCTTTCCATCGAGTCATTAAAGGATTCATGGCTCAGGTATGTATCCGTTCTACTCTCATTTTGTATGCTTATGATGTGCAAACGAATTCTTTATCCCTTAGCGCTTCTCTATCTTTCTTTTTTTTGCAGGGTGGTGATTTTTCTAACGGAAATGGTATTCTTCAAACCTTTTATCTTTTAACCATATTATATATAACTTGAAATCACATCATGCGCCATTATCTAAGGCCGCATATATTGTATTTATACCTTATGGTCGTAGAGGCGATGTAGTTAGTTAACACAAAAGTTCAAGGAACCTACACAAGGAGCTAATTTATGTATTTACATATGATGAAAAATGGCACTTTAGAAGGGAGTATTAGGGCTTTTGAATCCCATCTCGTGAAACTTATTACCATGTACCGCTTGACCCTTATAATTATGCCCTGATTTGTTGATTTGCAGGCACCGGCGGGGAGAGTATCTATGGTGGGAAGTTTTCAGGTATAACTTTTTTTTAATAAGCTCTATATTCCGTTTTCTGGAGTTGGAATAAAACTCTCAGCATATCCTGTTGCCTCTACAGATGAGAATTTTGAACTGGACCACGAAGAAGGTGGATACCTTTCGATGGCAAATTGTGGCCCAAACACCAACGGGTCACAGTTTTTTATCCTTTTCAAACGCCAGCCACATCTCGATGGGTAATGCATGTTCCATAGATATTGGTTATTTTTTTTAGAAATTAAAGTCATTGTAAAAAAACAGTCATAAGGTTTATAATGCAGTTTCAAATGTCCTGATTTTTTCTTGAATCATTTTGTAGGAAGCATGTTGTATTTGGGAAAGTCGTGAAGGGAATGGAAGTTGTCAAGAAAATGGAGCTTGTGGGGACGACTGATGGTAAACCAACTAGCAATGTCAAAATAATCGACTGTGGCGAAATGTCTCAGTTAAAAGCTCAGGATGCTGCTGAAAAAGATAAAGGTAAGTGAAGTTAATTTTTGAATGTGGAATTGAATGGCTATAGATTTTTATGATTAATGATTTCCAGGGAAATTGAAAAAATCGAGCAAAGGCAGGAAAGACTCTCGGGAGAAGAAGGTTAAGCGCAAAAGAAGATACTCGTCTTCGTCTGATTCATATAGCTCAAGTTCTGAATCAGATTCTGAATCAGAAACAGATTCATCCTCTTATGAGTCTAGTTCTTCCAGTGATGGGAAGCGTAGGAAGAGGAGGTCAACAAAGAGACACAAAGGCCGACGTGGGGAAAGAAAGATTAAAGGACGAAACGGGAAAAAGACTAAACCACCTCAGCGCAGGTCTGGCTATTAGTTAATGGTATTTAGCTTAATAGTTCTTTTGCTTGATTCTTTACTGCTTTTTTTCAACAGAAACAGGGATAGTTTAAGTGACACCGAGAGTAGCAATTCTGATGACGAGAGAATGGGCCACGAAAAGTCAAAGAAAGCTAAAGGTAAGTGTAACTGTTAAGAAACTTGGTTCTTTCAGCCTATATTTTTGGCAACTAGTTATCGTATGTGTAAGTGGCATTGCAAGTAATGAGAATCTCTTCTTGGAACAGATGGAGGAAAAGTTTCGGCAGCTGTGCCTGTAAGGAATGCTGCTATTCCTAGTCTTGAGGAGAAGAGGGAGGATGAACTTGTTGGCAATGGAAAGGCCACGAAAGTTGATGATCAACGTGCTGACTCGGTGAAATCAAGGTTTATCCCCCTACCTTTTTTTTGTTTTTCAGCTCTGCTTTTGCATTTTTCGTGTACTGAGACTGTGGTCCCTGGCAAACTTCGCCGTTTTCTATTGCTATATAGGAGTATGAGCCCAGTTCCTAGGAGCAAAAGTCCTAGTAGAAGCCCTGTGAGAGATCTTGGAAATAGGAGCAGAAGTCCTCGCGAGAAGCTAGCAGTGAGGAAACCTTCAAAAAGCCCATCTCCCAATGGTGAGCCCAAGCGCATCCGAAAGGGGCGTGGGTTCACAGAACGTTATTCGTTTGCTCGGAAGTACCGTACACCATCTCCTGAGCGTTCCCCTCCTCGGCACTGGCCTAATAGAAGAAGCTTTCAGGACAGGAACACGGACAGGTAACTTAATCTACACATTCTCACAACGTCACTGTAAATAACAACTAAAAGCCCTGTTTTGTTTTAAATATACTGGAGGTATGCTAGCAACAGGAGTTACTCTGATCGCTCACCTAGAAGACGCTTTAGGAGCCCACCCAGGAGAAGGAGCCCTCCAAGGTTCGCTCTCTTATATTTATGTATATATAGATTCTGGCTTAAGCTTATGAAGATAAACTCCTAATACGGCATGCTTACATTAACTAACTTGTTGTTCTGGCGTAGGTACAACCGGAGAAGAAGAAGCATTTCAGGGAGTCCAGAAGGGCAGGGCAGACGTTTCAGAGACAGAAGCAGGAGCCAAAGTCCAGAAGGGCAGCGCAGACGTTTCAGAGAGAGAAGCAGGAGCCAAAGTCCAGGAGGGCATCGTAGCCCTAGCGGGAGCCCTAGAAAGAGGCAGCCAATTAGCCAAGACCTTAAATCTCGTCTCGGTCCAAAAGGATCTCCCATCAGAGGAGGAGCCACCTCTCGTGAAGAATCGCTCAGTGCTTCTCCCTCAACCTCTCCACCGGGCCAGAGAGGTCTGGTTAGCTATGCAGATTGATCACTCATCCATCGATTTGCATTCTGCTGATGACTTGAGAGTTTTGTTGTTGTGATATGATACTCTTACATTTGGTTGTTGTTGCTTTACAGATTTGTTGAATTATCATTTTATTGCACAATAGTTTTGGGTTTTTATGAGCTTTAATGTCTGCGATCACACAAGCTCTTTTGTTAGGAATCAGACCCAAAAAAATCCGAGTTGAAATGATAAAATATCTGATCGGGTTCTCCGTTGAATAAGTTTGAATACATAAACCTGATTGGATATATCTAGAACCTAAAATATTGCTTGAAGTTATTCCAACATACATATGTATACACTTTACTGTAAAGTTTACGGGATGACAAACTTGTTGTAACGTCCCAGCTGCAGCGGAATTGTTTTCAAGTGGGTCAGGTCCACATAGGATGTGGTTTTTGGAATGGCTGTTCAAATCTGTCCCGTTATATGTACAAGTTTTTGCTCATCGATCTGTATAACAGATGATCATACACTCAGCCAGATGCAACAAGATGCTCTACAACACTTCAGACCACTCTAGGACATGCTTTCAGGTCATTAACCCATCGTCTCCATCAGTTTCACCGGTAAAATGTGAGCTTGTAAAGTTCATCTTGTGGTTCTGAGAAGTTCCACTAATAAAGATTGAATACGCATGATAGACTATAAGAATCGCCAGACGACGAACCACGTCACCAGAGCTCCATAGTTTGTCGGTGAAGATCGAAACCAGATCGCCATCCTCAATCTCCCATTTTTCAGATGAAAGAGTCAAAGAAGTTTTAGGTTCGGGCGGTATTCACTATCCCACAGTCCACATTTGGCCCATATTACCGAAGGTCCAGCAAGAACCCATCCCGCGAGACTCTTTTGTGGGCTTACTAAACCCCGGTCCAAACCTATCTCACAGTTGTGTTTTATGAGCTCAATCTACGGTCCAGGTCCAATGTCATTATTATTTCTACCATATACATACATCTCTCACTCTCTTTTATTTGTACCCAAACTGTTTAGTCGATTACGACATTAATATTTATGATTTCAAAGTCAGTGTCAAAAATATCATTTAAATTAAACAAATTAAACACTGTAAAAGTTTATTTTATTTGGTTTCTTTTTCACTGAGAATGAGAAAGAAAAAATTGTAGATGATTTTTTCTAATATTGTTCGTGTTTGGGTTAAGCAATTCATGATTAGTGGATTTTTTTCTTCGACGTCCATCTTTCAAGATCAAATAGTAGACGGTCTTGAGACGTTCCGAAGAGACGCTCCGTCTGACGAATTTGATCTATATGGGAAAAAGGAACACCACTAATCTCGCCTTCTCGGCAAGAGAATCTGCAAGCAAGTTCCTAGTCCTAGGTATGTGAACGATGCTGAACTCCAAAAATCTAACTCGTAAAAACCAGAGTGAGACTAGCTCGGAGGAAAAGACCAGCCAATCGGTAGGGTGAACAACCATGTCCAGCTGATCAGAGCAGTCTGATTCCATATGAATCATGGATTTTTGTATCTTTGACAAAATTACATAGTTCTCACAATAAAATAACAAATGATAACACCAAAAATTCATAATCTAAACCCCACTACAAATATCTGAACCTGAATTCTGTATGGATATCCCAAAATCGACCCTGAACTTATGGAATAATTTAATTCCACAATAGATTTGAGTTTGTATTGTGCATAACAGACAAATTCTTATGTTATGGGCATATTGAATAGTTGTGAGCTCATTGGGCTTTAAAAATGTGTAAATTGTAAAAGAAACTTGACTTTTGGAAAAAAGAAAAAACAAGTTCAAACGTGTACGGAGGGGGGAGGGGTCTCTATGATTAGAGTTTCTTTTCTGACGGTGTCAGATCTGAGAGAGAAAGAGAGAGAGAGAGAGAGAGGGGGTGAAAATCGGTAAACATAGTAAGTAGCGTGGCCTTGTCATTAATCGAGTGAGTTGATGAGAGATATGGAGGAAACGGAGCAGGAAGCTGCTTCTGTAGGAGATGCACGGGGGAAGCACAGGATCCTTGCTGAGCTTGGTCGCGTTGAACAGGAAGTCAGTTTCTTGGAGGTACTAACCTTCTTCCTCTCTATTCATTAATTGGCGGTTCCTAGTTAAGTTCCTTTTTTTTTTATACTTTAGAGCAACTATTCATCCATATGATAGTAAAATTTTGCAACTATTTGAGTTGGATTATGGTATGGTAGATTGTTTTCTAAAAACAGTTAGGGAGAGTGGGCTCATGTGTTCCAAATCAAAGCACTAAGTCTATTCTCCTTTGATTCGCCACTCTCCTATGGAAGTTTGATTGGTTCTTCGTTGGACCAGACCAGCCACTGTACAAATGTCTTTCTGTTGAGTTTATTACGAGGGATCTACTTACCTTAGTCTTATAACTGTGATCATAGTTCCATCCCCTTTATATTTTCTCATCCGTATGATCTTCTGTTCTGTTCAGTTGAGGATTGTATGTCTCGACTTTTTTGTATCTCCTCCATCTCTTGTTGCTTGTGTTTCAACATTTCATTATAAACGTAACTTCATTCATCTCTACTATATCCATCCAGAAAGAGTTGGAAGGGCTCGGGCAGACTGATATTGTATCAACCGTGTGTGAGGAGTAAGTAAATGGAATTTCACCCTATATTTCCGCTTCAAAGAAAAACATGTATTAGCTCCCTGAAACTTGTGCTGATCAAATTGTATGGTTCATAGGCTGCTCTGTGTCATCGAGAAAGCACCCGACCCTCTCTTGCCATTGTGAGTTACTTTTCCTCCTTCAAAACCTCTTTTTTTATTTAACAGCTGACAAATGCTATGGGGATTGTTAATTTTGGCAGGACCAGGGGACCTTTTGACTTGGGATGGGACCGGTGGTTTGAAGGACCAAAGGGAGGTGAAGGCTGCAGATGCTATATACTTTGATTCAAGAGAGTAAAATTGGTGTTAAGATATCTTTAACATGGGATCAGACAAACAATGATAAAAATGTGGTTGTGACACTGTTGTTTTAACATGCCCATTGTATTGGATTGCATATAATGGTTTAGTTGCACGTATGTAAACTGTATATGTATATTGTTGTCAGTATGAGAACCGAGCAATGAATGGTGTATTAGCTTCTCAGGGGCATTTTCTTTCTCTTCTAACTCTTAATGTTTCAGGCATAAAATAGCTCTCCTCTTTTACTTCTCTCTCTCTCTGAGAACAAACACTATCAAACTCCCCACTAGATGCATGTTAATGTTTGTCTGGTGGCAAAATTTTAATGTTTTCAATATGACAAACATTGTGAACGTACATATAATAAACAAAATATAGAGTAAATATTACAGAAAAAAGAGAAAAATCAAACTTGTCCTGAAGCAGTCTGATTCTATCTTTTCTTAAACAAATGTGGGTAATCTTGTTCATAGATGTATATATAGAAAAAAAAAAAGAGACTGGAACAACAGCAGTAGCGGCGTTCTAAAAGAGAACAAAAATTAAGAAAGCAAAAGGAGTCTGATACACATGTCTCTCCTGTGGATTTATAATTTAACCGACCCAGAAAGGAAGACCAAAAAAAAGAGTACAATCACCGCATATTTTGCCTGCCTTTGATCATCCGCTTCAATGTCGAAAGCCAGAAGTTGCACTCATCCCACTCGCTGGTCGTCAGAAGTACCTGTTCCAAGAGTTAAAAAAAAAACAAAACACTGAATGCTTCTTTCTTTGTTTGCCTGCTAAAACACCAAATAGCAAGTAACCAGAGGTCACATTGCGCTAACTTACCTGTATCTGAAGGGCTGCACCGAAGTCATGATTATCCAAAGCCTGGCAGAGCTGTGCGAGTTTATCGGCAGCATTCTTGGAGATGTCTCCGCTATTCAGTCTCACAAACAGAGCTCCTAATTTCTTTGAGTTGTCTTCTATCTCACGCTTCTTGGTAGGATTTGCACGTGCGCCTCCCAGTGCTTCCGATGTCTCATTGAAAAGCCTTGTCAATGTTGCTATCACAGGTTTCTGGTGGGCTGGATATATATGACAATTTATTTTTATTTTTTATGTCGAGAAAAGAATAGACAAATGGTGCTAATGGGTGTTTCAAAAAAAAAAGTTGGTGCTAATGTCACGTTGTACAATACCTGGGACGTTGGAAGTATCTGCAGTCTGAACAGTTGGTGGCGGAGCTGCAGGGGCAGGGGCAGGGGCTGCCTGCATAGCTGCCTGCTGAGTTGGAGGACTTGCTGGTTGCACAGAACCCATAACAGATCTTGGAGCAACTCCTGGAGTTGACATAGGTGTAAATCCTATGGGTCTAGCTCCTGGAGCAACTACTTGAGGCATGTTGGGGTTAGGATATTGCCCAATTTGTGAAGGGTTTGGATACTGCCCAATTTGTGAAGGGTTAGGATACTGCCCAATTTGTGAAGGGCCAGAAGATGCATATGAACCAGGACCAGGAGGAACGGGGTATGCATTGTTAGATGGTCCCTGATCAAATAGCTGTTAGCTTAATCAAACTAGAAAGTGCGGGAAAAATCAATCAAAGTTGAGTCAAAGAAAAGTAACATACAGTGAATGAATGAGAACCAATGGTTGGCTGCTGGTACTGGTCTGCGTTCTTCAGTGCAGGGGGAGTTGACGGAACAAAAGTAGTTCTCATGGATGGCTGAGCATTGCTTGCAGGTGCCGGAGGATATGATGCCTGCATATACAAACGTTTGTCAAGAAATTGGCCCAAGAAACCTATACATAACAAAGAAAACAGTTACCCAGTACAAACTTTTCCTCACGACCTCTAAGATAGATATTTAACAGAACCAAACTGAAGCAACAGGTCTACATCATCCCATTTTCCTGACATGGCATTAAGAGGTTGTATATTTTCGGTTTTGAGGAGTNGTGGGGGGTGGGTGGGGGGGTTTATTAAAGAACCAGGCACTTGGCCACCACATACATAATCCAGATGATGTCTTCCTAATGATGTCTTCCTATTTCAAAAACTTGAACTATTACTCTATAAATAAACGGAAAATCTCCTAATCTAGACATCTGAAAACTGCCTGATAATGATGACCATTTATGCATGATGGTCTAACGAAGAATGGGTAAAATGAAGTGCAACAAAGCCAAAACTTCAAGAACCTGCGGTGCTGGCGGAGCTTGTTGAGGCATAAACATGGTTGCTTGTTGCATGGGTGGATATGACGCTGGGGGCACATATCCTCCAACATAAGAATCAGTGTATGGTTGTTGATACTGATTCTCATATGGGTTACTGATAATGTTTTGTTGCGACTGCGTTGGCTCCTAAGACACAGACGAATACATGCTAAGTATGTTGTCCACAGAGATATCCAGGCTTCAGTTTAAAGACAGTTGTAGACAAAAAATGAAAAGACCTGATTATATGGTATGGTGCTTTGAAGCTGAATGTTGCCTGAAGCTGTAGTGTCAGTCTCTGCAGATGCAGTATAAAGTACATTAATTTTATCATCCGAATTCAATACTCTATATAATAAATCAAAATTACTACAACATACGCACCAGGTTCTGCAGAAAGGGAAATACGATCACGTAATATAGAAAGTTCAGGTGACAAGCCACCAGAATCCAAAACTTTCAAGTACTTCATTGCCGTTGTAAGAAGCCCTTGGCTGGCCAATATCTCAGCATAACTCTCAAAGAGTTTACAAAGAGATGCGCTGAACTTTTTGTTGCCAGTTGCCAAAGCAAGAACAAGAGTCTTCTCCATAAGATCCTATAAAACGGCAGAAAATATGAGCAGAGAAGCCCAACTTAAATTTATGCACAAAACCTGGAAAGTGATACGCACTTGGAGAAGCTCAGCATAAGATCTTCCTTCACGCTCGTTCGCAAGGCTCCTTGACCAAATTTCTACTGTTCTATCAACATTGCCTGCGCAAATGTAACACAGAACTGCAGCCAAAGTGTTACCAGCATCCATCAGCTTTGAGGCAAGGACATCGCACAAGGTGGCCCATTGTTCTCCTTGTGCAAACTGTTTGCCAATGAATAAAAAGAAGCATTCATTACTAAGTAGTTTTGTAGTGACCAGAATCACCTAGCAGTTCCATGCATCATGTCACACTGAAGAGAGTAAGGCATGAGAAGTACGAGTTCGAGAAGCTTACAGTACAGAGGAGAGCAAGAGTTTCTTTCCAGAACTTGTGCGACCTTGTATAGACAAGGCTTGTGAGATCGTTGTTTACCATCGCAGAAACAACCTAAAAACAGATTAACATACTGTAGTTTAGAGGCTTTGCGACCATACACAGGAATGTCGATGGCACTTACCTACATATCAAGCTAGAAAGAACTATAAATATACCTTCATGTAAGGTGCCCTGCTCGTCTTCAGATATTTCTCACGAGTGCTCTCCCACAATGATGTACCACCAATATGAGCAATAACTAAAGCATCAGCCATTTTCTTTGCCGATATACACTGATCAACCGCTTCCTTGTAATCGCCAACAACTAAAGCACGCTGGATGGCATTATCAAATACTAGGTCAGAACTTTCTTCCTCTTCTTCTGGGATTTCTTGAGTTTCTTCTAATTTGCCAGTAAAATCTGTCTCAGGAGGCACAAAATCTTTGGCAGATTTAGTAGATACAGGTGTATCAGGTTTAGCAGGAAAGTTGTCAAAGAAGTCTTCTCCATTGTCCATAGCAAATGCAGCTGCCTCGTTAGTTTCCAAAGGCTCCAGTGCATGTGCCGCAGTATCTTCTAGTCCAAGGCTATTTAGATCTGACGAGAGCCCATCCACTGCCTGATCCGTTTCCACAGAAGGCAAACTAAAGCCGAGATGGCTGATCAACTTTGTCCTTGTAGCTCCTTCATCTTCGAACATGATTTTCAGCAAGCCCCATGTCTCTTTCTCCTCTTCGGATCTGCAAAATCAGCGAATAGAAACAGAGCAAATTGAGTTGTCTGATGAGACAGCTAAGGGAGACAATGAACAATTTAATCACAAGGATGGCATACTCAGTCTCTTCAGATTTCTTCTCACACAAACCCCTTAGAGAAGTCTTATCACCATTTTCTATTGCGGCATCAAATTCAGAAGTTCGACTCACCAAACTCTGTTCTGTTACCAGGCTGTGCAGAAAAACCTGGACATGGCATTTAGCCAAATAAGAATCAACGAAGAAAGGGCTAGAGCATAAGAAGTATAATTCGTAAATACCTACCTCAGATATAATGCTTGAGGCCCCCTTAACAGGGGCCTTTGCATTAAAGGATACAAGCTTTCCTCCAAATCCAAATGATGCACCAACTGGGCGCTTATACCATTTTGGTGCTCTTAAGGGAGCTGCATAAAGAGATTATAAGAAGTGAGGTTGGTTCTGGTGCTATTCCATTCTGCAACATAGGAATGATAAACAAATTGTTCAGAATGGTAAACGACATTACCAGTACCAAAAGTATTCTCTTCAGCACCATAGCGACTGCAACCCTGCACCAAAGGCGTTGGATACATAGTTTTAATTTATTCTTAGTGGGGAAAAGGGAGATCGAGAGTCGAACAAGTATTGCTAGAATGGTAAATCTCAAACGGAAAGTGCATAAAGTTAAATACTAATACATTTGATGACCAGTAGAGCAATAAACTAGGATCCAAATTAATATTCACAGGTTCGGTTTTCCTCATACATAAATTTCATCTAGAATAGAATAATTTAAAAACACTGAAGAGCAAACTAACAAGATACCTCGATGTTGTAGATGCCAATTTTCCCATCAAATGAAGATGCTGATATAACTCCAGGAATCTTTGGATACCAATGAACATCAAAATTCCAATTGTTGCCAGCAGGTAACTCGGCCACAATCTGATATAGTTGATCAAGTTCAGTCAAAATGACGATTAGTTAACTAAGTAACGGATGAAAGCTGGCAGATATGCATCTTTCATCAATTCCTTCTCCATACCTCTGCTGTATTAGTGTCCCAGCAAATAGTTCGGTTGTCTTTAGCACAGGTAAGAAGATATGAACTGTCACTTGGACACCACTCCATTGCAATCACGCCTGTAAGATAAGAAGTATCATCACTAACATTCACCAAGACGCTAACACTAAAAAGAAGGAAGACAGCAGGACTATGAAATTATATCCCACGTAATGACTAGGTTCAGAGATGGGTTTGTGGGCACTGGTTTTGTCAGATCAATGGTTTGGGTCCTCAACAAGATATCAGGATATAGAGAAACACTGGGAAAAAAAAGAATTTGTATAGAAATGATATGAAAATACCTTTTTCGTGTCCAGTAAACTCGCGCACAGGTGACATTGTATTCCTCATGTCCCAGAGCTGATTGTGGATACCATAGGTTACTAAATGAACCAAATTTGAAGTATATTAAGCAAAGGCATTAAATGATTCCTGTACCTTGAGAGTAGGTGAAGTGTCGTCATCTGATGCAACCATGATCTGAGTAGCAATGTCAGGGTTCCATTGTAAAACAGAGCACCGACGTCGAACAGAATCTGCAAAGCTGTTGATTGAAATAAATGACCAGATTTATGTAGCAAGAAAAGAGCGCCTCACTAATATCACTTTAGAGAAGTGAAATACTTACTTAATAATTGGCTTCTGCTTCCTCAAGTCCCATATTACTGGAAAAATAATGAGCAGAAGCAGAATTAGAGTGGAGAGGAAATGAACAAGAGACAGAGAAAGAAAGGGAAATCTCACCAGTAGTGCCATTGTATGAGGTAGATGATAATATCTGGCTAACTTTTCTGTTCCACGAAATAAAAGAGATTTCACCTTGCGTGGCAGAACCAGTACCCTGCAAGACGATTGAAACTCAAAACACTTGAAGATGAACTCCGTTTATACAACAGTAACGCAAAATCAAAAGTGCGCTTGGGTGGTTTTACCTTGAGAAGGGGAAAATGAGAAGGCTCAGTAGGCTTAGTTAGATCCCAAATGCAAATTTCACCATCATCAGCACCAGAGGCAAGTAGATTTGGGGTGAAAGGATTAAACTCAAGACCACGTACCTGCAAAACGTGCCACGCTCACATCAAATAAATCAGTAAGTGCTTAAACAATACAAGCGGTTAGCAAGAGAAAAACAACTTACAGGCCCTTTGTGAACTGAAAGATGTCCAACGAGTGCACTCTCACTCGACTTAGAACTGAAAAACGTGACACGTGTTCGAGTTAAACAATGAAAAATTGACACCAAAAAGAAAATTCAAATTAAGATGATCCTAAAATTAGAGTACCCACCCGATTAGAGAAAGCGGATTCCACAGATCTATATTCCCATCGACAAGCCCACCGGCAATTAGGCCCATGGAGAATTCCTCTGAACCAGATCCGTTTTTTCCCCACGCGAGTCTATTGAACCGCTCCGAGCTCGGGATTTCACCGACCAGTGGCAAATCGCGATCCTCGGACTGAAAATCGAGCTTGAATATCTCCAGATTGGCGGAAGAGCTAAAGGAGAGATCCACGGCTCCGGCCATGGTTCCGGCGGCCATGTAAGGAGCGTCGGGAGCCAGCGCGACGGAGGCGGATCTGCCCACCCCCTTGATGCAAGCCATGATAGAAGGATAAGGGAAAGCAACGGGATCGGGGAGGAAGAAGATGTATGGGGGATTAGGGTGTGGAGTTTTCTAATTGGGATCTGAAGAAGAAAAGAAGAGTTACGATTACGAATATTTAGGACAGAAACATAAAAATGAAAATAAAATCAATTTCCTTGACAGGGGTGTAACTGTCATCTTACTTCGAATGAGTAAGGGTCATCTCGGAAATTCGTCTAATGCTTTCAGACCTCTTGTAAGAATGACACGTCGTCGCCTACTCTTTTTGGCTCAAAACGCATCTAAGTATGAAACATAATTTTGTTATCTCAAATGGACTGTCACGGGTAGTCCATGTTTCCTAAAGTTTATAATGTTTGTTTGTTATCCAATAAGACTAGAAAGATCCGACCCGAATCGAGAATCTGGATACCAGATACCTACATGGTCTAAATTTCCAAGATCCAACAAATCCAGACTCAATAAGACCCGACCCGAATTGAGGATCTGGATATCCAGACCTATTTAAAAGCATTTTGATTACAAATGGTATTTTTTTTTGTTTTACAAAAAGTAATATGGAAAATATCTTAATAATAATTTTGATTAAGATAATTTTTTAATATTTGTACAAAAAGAAAGTATCACGTAATAGAAAACGGTGGGAATACTATTTTATAATCATGTAATATCTTAGTTAAAAATTTCTTGTACAATACCTGTAGTTAGTTTTATTGAAATTTTTATTGGTAAAGTTCGCTCTTAAAAAAGTTTATGACAGCAGTAAACGTATTTATAAAAAAAAATTAAGGGAATTAGATAGGAGATGAAAACGTGAAGGGGAGTTGGTGTATGTACGAGGGATTAGTAGTGGCATGAGATCCAGGGAGGTTAGTGGAGATTCACATTTTACGGTAATGTTTCTGTTGCATACGACGTAGATAAAATCTTATATAATAAAGTTGGTTTTTTCACTCATTGGAGGAAAAATGGCATGTATCACCTTCTTTTAATGATATTTTATATTTACTATATTTATTATATTTAAAAACTTTAGTTTACTTAGTAAACCAATAAATGCTAATAAAAATTTAAACATTAATTAAAACAAATTTTCTATTTCATTATTATTTTTTAGTTTTCTATTTTAACGAAAATACACAAATAATTTTAATATATATATTTGTATTTATGAAAAATGATATATATAAGTTAATGTGATTTTTTTTACAATGTACTTATATTTAGTTTATTTTATTAATATTATATATACATTTATATTGTAATGGTGATATATGATTTATTATTTATAAAATATTTCTAAAGCTTTTCTAAAAAAATATTTATACATCTCTTATATAAGAAAGTAGAGTTTTTTTTTCTTCATAGAGGCAAAAGATGATACTTGTCATTCTATCATTTGTTGAAAGTGTTTTAGGTCCAATTCTAAAAATATTTTATTTTATTTGAATTTTTATTGATTTTTTTATATATGATATGATTTTTAATAAATAGTTTTAGTCCAGTAAATTAAAAAAAACTTTCTCACTTTCAACCTATTCTTCAAGATGGATGACAACTTTCATATCTTTAAATATGAAATATATAAATAAATATCCTTGATTTTTAAATCTATTTGTTCGATTTTAAAATCAATATTCTTGATTCTTAGTTCTATTTTCATTTTGAAATCAGTATCCTTGATTTCCAAAAGATTTCTGTAAAATGAGAGTTTAAAAGAAAAGAAAAAGCTTCAACAAGAGTCAAAACCAAAAAGAGAAAAAACTGAATTACACAACAATTCTAAAACCGAAAGTAAAAAAAGAGAAAGAAAATACAATTAAAATCATTTTAAAATCAACATTCTGGATTCTTAAATCTATTTGCTCTATTTTAAAATCATATGATTTATTAAGATTTGGATATCCTTGATTTTCATAAAAAGCTATTTTTCATTTTGAAATCAATATCTTTGATTCTTAAATCTATTTACTCGATTTTAAATCATATGATTTTTCAAAGATTTCTAAATCCAAATTTTTTTTCTTATAAATCCATTAAAATAGTGGAATCAATAACCCCTCACCACATGTTATCACTTGTTTATTATAATTATTCAAGAATCAAAATTGTATTAATTATCAAAATGTCATGCAAGCATCTGTAATGCGTGTAAGCTTACAAAAAGTTCAGTATATAATTTTGTTTAAAACTATCAAGTATTATAGACTCAGTGTAGTAGCGTTATTGTAGTTATGAATGATTATATTACAAAATATAATATACAGTACTTTAATATACGATTGTTGGCAAAAATAAATATAGAATTATTTTTTTCAAAAAAGTTTTAAAATTTTAAACAAAACTAATAAATATAAAGTTATATAAACTTGAATTATCAGGTATGGTATTTTATGGTTTTTTGTTTAGTAAATTGGAGAAAAATATTACCCTCTTCAACATCAAAAACAAAAAATATTATAATAGACATAGTCAAAAGTTTGAAGATTAAAACAATTACCTATACAAAGACACTATTAAATACATCAGTTTGTCAAAAAATAGTTCATTAAGCAATAACCAAGTAATCCCATCTAGACATTACAGTTTTTGATCAAATATCATGTAAATTTATTTAAAATCTTAGCATAATTAAAACAGAAACATATAACATCTACTGTCAATATTAGTTCGTTTACGATTTAATAAGTTAAACTTCATTTTATGATTTATATTTTTAAAAATCGATATATAGGTATTATATATATTCAAAATTAATATAATAAATTAAATTTAACTAAAATTTATATAAGAAAACCCGGGCATAGCCAGGGAAAACCACTAGTTATGTAATAATCAGTTATTTTTAAAAAGTAAGTTCAGTGACAATGTAAGTAATATTTCAAGTAAAAGTAGGGGTAAATAATAAGGATGATTTTGTTTTAATAAATTTGATGAACTGCAGATAACCAAAAGGGAATATGATGATTCATATTTTTGTCACGATGAGTCATTATTTCATTTTGTATAACTTGATACGAAGATATATCGAGTCTAACTGGTGACCACTCTAAAAAGAACATGAACTATAGGAAAAATAAACCAAAGGAATAACCGGGAAAAAATAAAAGGAAAAATTGTAGACAAATAACATAACCAATTGTTATATTGAATGGTAACTAAAACAGAGGAACACAATTTCAAAAAAAGAGTTGATAATTAACTCTAAAAATAATAATGAACGTAAACAAGCTTTTTGGTCTAAGCTTCATGTTTCCACATACGTCTATTTCAATCGCCTACAATGCATGTATCCATAACTACAAGACAAAAACTTTTCATTAGGAGATACTAGATGAGAGCTAAGTCTATAATTGTTAAATATATATAATAATAAAGAGAAAAACACAAATCTATAGTCGACGAGAATCAAATCTTTTATTTGACCACAATTGTGTAGCAATCTGATCTCGAACGCTGTTCATATAAACTGCGGTTGATGTTTCTTCATTTCCTCATACTTCATTTTCATCATCTGAATCATTCTCACTTTGATGCATATGCACACCATTATTCTCCGTAGTCGCTTCCTAAAATCAACATCTTTAATTTTGTTCCACCGAATAAAATTGTGAAGCCCCATCGTTGCAAATATAACTTTCCTCTGTGTCGATATGTTGTACTTTGGAAATTCATTTAAAACCCTCCACTTTTTCTTCCATACTCTAAACGTACGTTCAATAACTGAACGTAATGATGTGTTCCATCTATTGAACATTTCTCTACTATTTTTTGGAGGCTCACAATTTATAAATTCTTGATGATGATATAGAGTACCTTCTTTTCTTTGTTTTCGGTACGGAGCTAAATAACCACGCCTATTTGCATAACCATTTATGAGATAATATTTTTCTCCAGGAGGCTTAGGAAACAACGGATCATCTCGCATAGCTGTATCTAGCACTCTAGAGTCATGTGTTGATCCTATCATTCCAATGAAACAATATGTAAAAAACATATCGTGATCACATATTCCTAGAACATTTAGACTTGTTGTTCCTTTCCGGTTCACAAATCGCAATGCATCACGACCTGTAGTCACCATAACAAGTATATGTATTCCACCAAGAGCCCCGATAGATCCATTAAAATAAGGCCAATATCGTTTATCTCCTTGTAGACTATTCAATATTGCTTCAAACTCATAAGTTGTTCTTAGCCATAAATAGTCAACTGCCAATTTTACCATTGCTCCAAGAACATGATGAAACTTTCTACCTATAGTCTACTGAGCATGACCGAATCTTAAACCGATGTCATGATGAGTGTCATTTTGACCACATAGAACAAGAAAAATTGCAACACTCTCATCGACTTTAATATTGTGTGACTCTTGTAACCCATAACTTTTCTAAAGGACCTCACATAAACGGATAAACGCTTATGAGCTCATGCGAATAAGAGTATGACATGAGATTTCATTGTTGTAGATTTGCTCCCGTATTATTTCCCAACCATTTCCCCACACGTTGTTCATTGGATTCTTACAAAAAACTTATTTTGTAATATTCTAATATGGATGCATGTACTTTTGCATAAATTCTTCTTCTTCCAATAACATAAGCTCCACTAATTCATATTCTTCTAGATTTTCAATTCCACGAGAACGTAAATCTAAAATACGAAGGTCCTACACATATTTTTATAAACTTGTTATTGATATAGTTCTTTAAAAAAATCATGGTTTTATAAAAAAAAAATCCATATAAATATCAAACTTAATCCATAAAATAAATAAAATAATAAATCTCAAAATACTTAATCATGCTTTTCAGCATCACTTTCATCATCATGTATATGGACTAGACGTGCTGTATCTTTTGTTGATTGTTTTAACTCAGATGACTGCATCAGAAGTAATCCCATAAAATCAGTTCTATCAGTTTCAGTTCCCATTGAACTAGTTTCAGTCATTCCAACATTCTGAAAGAGGTTTTAACTTGTCATTACCAGATCAACATGAGGGCATGGGTTCTCGTATCTATCTATGCCAACTAAACTCTCTAAATATCTGATCTTAATTTCTTCACTCTCCAA
Source organism: Eruca vesicaria subsp. sativa (assembly GCA_932364175.1). Classification (NCBI taxonomy): domain Eukaryota; kingdom Viridiplantae; phylum Streptophyta; class Magnoliopsida; order Brassicales; family Brassicaceae; genus Eruca; species Eruca vesicaria. The sequence continues at coordinate 241,392 of CAKOAT010071488.1, read as the reverse complement.
TTTTATAAATGCTTTACGGACATCTGCTTCATTCTTCAACAGCTTATTTGATGCCCACCAAAATACTACAAGTTGTTCAATTGGTATTTTTTCTAGAACAACCGTCGCATCACCATATGATAGCTTCTGCACTTTTCGTGAACGTAGTTGTTCCAAAATGTCTTGATGAGAATCTATTACACGTTGAAATCCACTTTCAACCTGTGTTTCAAAGCTACTTCTTCTTCTTGGAGGGCGACGGTTTAATGTGATGTGAATTGCTGGTTAGGTTCCATGATTGGTAGGCACATCTGTAATTGGTTCAGCACTTTGAACTTCTTGAATTTGGTCAAATACTGTGTCATCGTTGCTAGCTAAAGAAGTTTGAGTCTGCTGGAGATGTTGGCCAAGCATATGGGGAGAATAGCGGTCATCCTGCTCAACATCATGTTCACCAAAAATTTGGTCTAGCAAATCTTTGAACGGCAACGGTTTCTTTTGCAACACGCTAACAAAATTTCCTTTATTTCCATATTCCTACAGAGATAACAATAACAGTTTAGGTTAATGGATTTTTAATAAGAACATAGTTAACTATATATGCATAAAGACTTACTGCAATTCGATCAGCCCACCAAGTTTGCATCATATCTATCTGCCAGTTGATTGATCAACAACAACTCCAGTGCGGTTCATCAGTTGACAATTGATACTCCATAATTTACGCAAGTAACCAATTTTGTTAGTTATTTCTGGATCCCAACAAATCTTTTCTCCCACCAACTCAAAGTATTTGTTCTCAATTCTTTTCTTAGCAGCAGCATCAGACATTCTACTACGGTAATCTCCTGCTCTTAACTCCACAATGACAAGTTCAAGCATAACTTGACAGTTTTTGTCTTTCCACATATACTAAAGTACATATTTCTAGTTATTAACTTGATATATATATTATACAACTTATTATTGCAGAAAAAAAGTTACATAATATAATTACATGGCCTTCACTACTGGTCTCACCGTCTATTGTGGTTCTTGCCTCATTGTTTGACTTACGTCCATGACGTGCTCCACTTTGGTTTTTTGGAGTTGACATAATAGCTGTAACATAACACACAAACAAGTTTTACTATTAACCATCATTGTTCATTGTTTAAGTTTTCTTCTTATACATAGAATAAATCTATATTATAATAAGGCAGTTTCGAGATTCCTCAGCGCACCACATCAACAGTTTTGTGGGTCCCATGCATTTTTTAATAATATAAGACTTTGCCACGCTGTTTGTTAACAATGAATGAGGACTTGGCCGAGTGGTCTAAGCCGCGAAATTAAAGCTTTGTTCTGGAGAAACGAATCTGTAACTCCATGGCTTGAAGACTCCACTCATTGAATGCATAAAGGACGCCTCCTCTTCCTTAACGCGTACTCCATCGTCATATATATTCAGGTTCTCTAAGGTGAGCTTTCCTCCACTTTCTCTTCTACTCTAAATTTTATAGGATTTTCTCTGCAAACATTTGCGAAATGAAATCTTCAGGTGCTGTTGTTTCTCAAGCCACCGTTGGGTACTCCAGATTCAACTCTCTCGCCTCGAAAGGAATTCTCAGGCTGTTGTTTGTCGTATCATACAGTTATGGGATTCTTGAAATATCAACAAGAATGGCTTGTTCATGGGGATCACGGTTCTGTTCTTAGATGAAACGATTAGTTATGTCTTAGTGTCTGTTTTTAGGGTGATATTTCATGATTTATTTTCTTCGTATAGGAGATCATCTGAAGCATATTTTATGAATTGATTGCAGGACTCGGTGGATATTCTCTTCAGCCGTGGGATGGGGTATCTCTGCCGCAGCCGGAGCAATTTGCGTCGACCAAGTGAGCCTCTTTCTCTGGATCTCTTGCCGTATATTTTTAGATATCGCTATCGCTGCCTTTTGAATTGGGTTCTCACGGATTCGGTTCCTGATCTGAGATCTATTGTGAAATTGTTGGCTTTATTTGGACGAAGAATGGTGATTTTGATTAGTGGATGATTCCACTACAAGAAAACTAAGATTTTACTAGGAAATTTTACTAGGAAAATAATTCCTCGTAAATTTACTACGAGCTTACTTCGAGTTTACGAGGAAAACAAGTTTCCTCGTAAAGGTATGAGAAAACGTTTTCCTCGTAAGATCGTAGTAAACTTACGAGGAAACTACGTGGCAAAAGACCATTTCCTCGTAATCTCGTAGTAAATACTTTCCTCGTAAAGTCCTAGTAAATCATTACTACGAAATTAGGAGGAAATGATCTTTTACTTCAAATTAGCGAGGAACTGGATAGAAAATATCTAATTTAAATTTAAAACGTGTTTTGTACCTACATTTCCTAGCAATTTCCTAGTATATGCTCAGATTCGAAAATTTCTATAAGTACCACCATTTGTGATTCATTTCAAACACACAAAAAAAAATCAGCTTTAAGCTTGATCAAAGACAAAAAAATGTCTGGTCCCGGAAATATTTTCGAGTTGCTTAAGTGGATGTATCCACACAGAGATAATAACGGGAGAGTGACGAAAGAATTCTCGAAGGGTTGGAGACATTTATTCATCAAGCAGATTATAATCCACTCACGCAGGAAAGTGGTAAGATGTTTGGTCATTGTCGGAAATGCTGCAATACAAAATTAGGCCCTCGTGAAAATGTTTGGAAGCATTTAATAAATAGAGGTTTCATGCCATATTATTATATTTGGTATCAACATGGAGAAGATGTTAGTTGTAGGAATGAAGGTAGCAGTAGTAATAGCAATTTTCAGATTGAATCGATTGATCATTTGCGTAATGAAAATAGGTATCATCACCAAGAGGAACAAATGGTAGATTGTGATAGGGTTCATGATATGGTAGGTGATGCATTTGTAACTCATGATGATGATGAAGTTGAAGAACCTAAGGTAGATGCAAAATTTATTTTATGAAATGTTAGAAGCTGCGAATGAGCCAATTTACTGAGTATTTGCCAGAAGACAATGTGTCTGCTGAATCTTATTATCAGATTCAGAAATTGGTATATAGTCTTGGGTTGCCCTCGGAGATGATAGACGTTTGCATCGACAATTGCATGATTTACTGGGGAGATGATGAGAAGTTAGAAGAATGTCGGTTTTGTAAGAAGCCACGATTCAAACCGCAAGGTCGAAGGCGTAATAGGGTACCGTACCAAAGGATGTGGTACCTACCAATCACAGACATATTAAAAATATTGTACCAATCTGAGGAGACTGCTGGAGGGATGAGATGGCACGCCGAGCATACTCAGACGGATGAAGAGATGACTCATCTATCAGATGCAAGAGCCTGGATACATTTTAACAATGTACATCCACATTTGCTAACAATAGCCGGAATGTGTATCTTGGATTATGCACTGATGGATTTAGTCCATTTGGAATGTCAGGGAGACAATATTCATTGTGGCCGGTCTTTTTTACACCGTACAACCTGCCACCGTAGATGTGTATGCGACGAGAGTTATATTCTAAACCATATTAATACATGGTCCAAAGCATCCAAAAAGATATCTCGACGTTTTTCTACAACCACGGATAAAAGAGTTGAAAGATTTGGGGTCAACAGAGGTGAGGACATATGATTGTTCAACGAAAACAAATTTTACGATACGAGCAATGCTTTTGTGGACCATAAGTGACTTTCCTGCATATGAGATGTTGTCTGGGTTGACTACACATGGGAGATTAGCTTGTCCATATTGTAATGAAATGACATATGCGTTTCAGTTGAAGCATGGTAGGAAGACTAGTTGGTTCGATTGTCACCGTCGATTTCTTCCCGTTTACCACCCATACCGAAGAAACAAGACATTGTTCAGGCACAAAAGGGTTGTCAGAGACACTCCTCCTCCATATTTAACTGGAGAACAAATCGAAGCGAAAATCGATTAGTACGGTGCTTTAGAAACAGCTCCTCGTGGTGGGAATTGACATGTTCCCAGTAATATGCCTGATTCTTATGGTGTTCAGCATAATTGGCACAAAAAGAGTATATTTTGGAAATTGCCATATTGGAAAGATCTTCTTTTGCGTCATAACCTCGATGTGATGCATATAGAAAATAACTTTTTTGAGAACATTGTGAACACTATATTGAATGTTCCAGGGAAGACGAAAGACAACGTAAACTCGAGGTTGGACTTACCCGATATCTGCTCAAGGAGTGAGCTACATATAAAAAGCAATGAGCAAGTTTCAGTTCCGATATTCAGACTGTCATCAGAAAAAAAGTCTGTGTTGTTCAACTGGGTGGGTTCACAAGTGAAGTTCCCTGATGGGTATGTTTCAAATCTCTCAAAATGTGTTGAGAAAGGGCAAAATATCTCTGGGATGAAGAGCCAAGATTGTCATGTCTTTATGAAGCGATTACTTCCCTTTGCATTTGCGGAGCTACTACCGGCAAAAATACATGAAGCACTTTCAGGTAATTAATATAATACGACGCAATGATTAATTTATTTCTTTTATATATATATATACTAATGTGTATAATTTTTGTTTTTGTAATATATAAGGAATTGGAGCATTTTTTAGGGATCTGAGCACCCGCACTCTTAAAGAGGAAGTTGTCCAACAACTTCATGAAAACATCCCCATCTTAATCTGCAACTTGGAGAAAATATTTCCGCCTACTTTTTTTGACGTCATGGAGCACCTAGTTGTCCACCTCCCGTATGAGGCATTACTTCGTGGACCTTTGCATTATGGATGGATGTATCAGTATGAAAGGGCCATGAAAACTTTGAAAGGAAAAGCCAAAAACCTAGCAAGAGTTGAAGGTTCTATTGTTGCGGGAAGTTTGACGGAAGAAACATCATATTTAACATCGTACTACTTTGCACCGAAAGTACGTACAAGGAAACAAGCTCCAAGAAGATATGATGATGGTGGTGTCGTGCCGACATATATGGAAGACGATGTTCCAGACATCTTTTGTCAAATTGGGCGATTGGGTGGGAAATTGAAAGAGGTTTGATGGTCGAGTGATGAAGACGTCCATAGTGCACAGCTTTATATTCTTCTTAATTGCGAGCATCCATTGATTGGTTATTTTGAAAGGTAAATATATAAACATACACACATAACATATATGATTTTACAGCCAATTTGTGACTCAAGTCGAAGAAGCAATACCTGGTATATCGACAACTGAGTTAGACAAAAGAAAAGATCAACACTTTATCAAGTGGTTGAGGAAACAAGTATTTATTATAGCTTAAATTTTATGCATACATTACCACAAAGTAACTCTAATATCTAGTTCTATTATTTTTTTTACAGGTTGATTATGACGATCTTGAGTATCCCGCATGGTTTCACGAATTACTTCAATGTCCAGTTGCAAAGGTCACTGCATCATCGATGTATTTCACCCAAGGCTATACTTTTCATACCTATGACTATGGTAGACACCGGGCGACAAGTAATTATGGAATATGTATGAAAGGCGAAACAGATTTCTACGGGATCTTGCAGAAGATTTATGAAGTTCAATTCCCAGGTAGAAGTTTGAAATGTGTTATCTTCAAGTGTGAGTGGTACGACACCGTCGTTAACAGAGGTGTTCAGATTAACAAGAACAGTGTAGTTGATGTCAATGGTGGACGAAGGTACAACAAAAATTTCTTTTTACATCCAGGTTTCGAGTATTAATTAATTTTTACGTTGTCTTTATTTTTGCAGGTACAACAAGTTCGAGCCTTTCATATTAGCTTCCGAAGCAGATCAAGTTTGTTTCATTCCATAGCCTCGGATTACTACCTCGGGAATAAACTGGTTAGCTGTTATCAAAGTTACACCTCGAGGACGAATAATCGGTGGAGAAGAACCACCATTACAAGAAGAAAACACCAATGAGATCGAGGAACCTGAAGCAGAAATCGATGACATCCCACTCATTGATCCGCATAATCGTGAATACGAAGATGTTCCTGATCACTCGATGGACGAATGTGTAGAGGACGAGTTTTACGAAAATGATGATGTTTCAACAGATTACGAGAATGTATCCGAATGAATTATGTATGTTTATAAGTTTGTTTAATCACAAAAATGAATTTGAATTATGTATGTTTTAAGTTTGTTTAATCACCAAATTAATTTGCATTTGGGGTTTATTTGTAGAAGAGGTTAGGAGTTTGGTTGTAGAAGAGGTTATAAGTTAAGGAAGTTGTGGTTTGGGGTTTCGAGTTTCGGGATTTACAAACCCTTTCCTCGTAAAAACCTAGTAACAGAAAACGCGGGCATAGTTGTTTCCTCGTAAAAGCTATTTCCTCGTAAAGTCTTAGTAACAGTGTTACTAGAACTTTACGAGGAAACAAAAAACGCGGGCATAGCTATTTCCTCATAAATGCCTCGAAACCCTAAACGCGGGCATAGCTATTTTCTCGTAAAATTACTAGGACTTTACGAGGAAACAAAATTCTCTATATAAACTCGAGCCATCCGATTTCTCTCATTTGTAGTAAGCTTCTCTCTGAATCCTCTTAAGGTTCTCTCTATTTTCTAGTTAGGTGATTAGATTAGGTAGTTATTTTAGAGAATTTAGATTAGGTGGTTAGTTTAGGGAATTTAGATTAGGTTAATTTAGTTTTTTAACCATTTTTTTAAAAGATACTAGTATATTAATGTTTTAATTTTTTTTTTAATTTAGATGACTAGAAAGAGCAAGCTTGATAGGGCGGCGGCTAAGAGGCCTCTTCAGGGGAGTCATTACATACATATTTTCGGTCATCAGTCTGGTCCTCGCATAGGCACATCATCTTCGTCAGCTCCCGGTTCTTCGATTTCGGATCATGACGTTGTTCCCGAGACTTAGGGAGTTTCTACGGCGCCCCGGTCTGATCCACCACCTCCTCTGCCTCACCTCCTCCTCCTCTTCCACCGGTCGCCGGGGTTCATCCCGATTTGCAGGTGCCGCCAAACGCTCCATTTGTGGTGTACAAGGTGGAGGATATTATGGCCCTTCCAGGCAGAGAAGGGCTGGCTGAGTTAGATCCTATCCTACGGGACGACCACAACATATTATGGTATGTTTTAATTTTTAAATAGGGTTTTTAATTTATTTCTTAATTAACCAAAAATTTACAAATTAATCTAATTAATGTTTTTTTCTAGGTTTGGTCTTGACGGATGTGTCGCTTAGAGCGTCACGAATTGTATCAAGGGATACTTTCCTGATCCAGCTCCAAACTGGAAAAAGACACCCAGCCACACAAAAAAGACGTGGTTCAAATCGTTCGATGTAAGTCATTAATTAATCAACTTAATTTATTGAAAATTATTAATATTATTGAACTAATTACTCTAATTTTTTCTGGTTACAGCAAAAATATCGTTGGTCTATAGGGATTCACCAGCGGGTGAAGACAGAATTTGAGGCAAAGGAAAAAGCACGATTGCTCGACATGGTCTACAACTGGAAGGGCGACTTTCAGGTGTGGATTTATAAATTATATATATAGTTTTATATAATTGACTCTAGTTCAAATCATTTTAAAATTATTTTTTTGGTCAGGTGGATGGTTGCGAGGAGGGAAAACCCGATTACCTCACATTCGACATTGGGATGGCCTCATCAGATATTGGGGGTTGCCGGACTCGGTCAGAACCTCCTAGAAAAACTCCGAGAACCGCATGACAAGAGATGAGCATGGCAACACGAAGATGCTTCACACCGGGGGTCGAAAACCTCACGGGGGAATTCGTCTAGACATGAAAAATTAATTTTTAATAACTATTTAATTTTTACTCTATTTGTATATTCCTAATTAATATTTAATTTTAAAAATTATTTTTACGCTAAAGAGACAGGAGTTCTTCCATCTCTGAAAGAACTTTACGAGAGGACCCACCGGAACAAGACTGGACATTTTGTAGATCCTAGCGGATCTACAACGAGGTTGTTGCTTGGGTTGACGAACGCCAGACTCAGCTGACTCAGCAGTCTGGGACACCAGTCATATTATCCACTCTTGAAGTGGATAAAATTTACAAGGAGGTAAATAATTTGTTTTTCTATTAATTTTATTATTTATTATTATTTTTTTAAACGTTATTAATATTTTTATTTACAGGTCGCCCCTAGGAAAAAGGGACGTATCGTCGGGACATGCTCAGGAACAACACAATGTCACTGCTCAGCTGCGCTCGGAGTTACAGGCGACGCAGTCTCATGTGAGTTCTCTCACCGATGTCCTGGACGTTTTGGCGGTTGGAAACCCGCAATTGGCGGAGATGATGCGTGTGAGACGGGAAAACGGAGGGCTTCCAACCCAACATCATCCACCGTCACAGTCACAGCCGACAACCAAACTTGACGAGTAGGAGTTGGCGAGCCGGGACAACTTCGTTCGGCAATTTTATGACCACCATCCGTAGTTTTTTTTCTTTTTTAATTGTATATTATGAATTTTAAAACTTAATTTATATTATTTAGGTATTTATAAAATATATTTTTTTTCTTTTTTTTATTTATAATTTGTTTTATTTTTTTATTTTTTTTTTAAATATATTATTTATATTATTTATATTTATAATTAATATTTTTCTAATAGGGAAAAAACATTTCGAAGTAAAATCCTCGTAATATTATCGAAGTAAAGTCCTCGTAAACTTTACTAGTAAGTTTCTCGTAAAGCATTACTACGAGTTTACGAGGAAATGGGTTACTATGAATTTACGAGGAAACGTGTACGAGGAATTACGAGGAAAAACGTATCCACGCGTTTACGAGGAAAATTTTCCTCGTAAATTAGCTAGGACCTTACGAGGAAAAAGGCTTTACGATGAACGTATTTCGAGGAAACCTGTTTCCTCTTAAGTTCCTAGTAAATGGTCATTTACTAGGAAATTACGAGGCAAAGTGGTCCTAGTAAAGGACGAGTTTTCTTGTAGTGTTCATGAATGCTTTCAAAATCGTTACTTGCATTGATATGGTTACATGCTATTCAAAAAGGTGGTTACTTTTTGGGTTATGAAGATATTAGTAGTTTTTGTCATGTCCCCGATCCTGAGTATGATCGTCTTGACAGACCATGGTGCGAGGAGACGCGTCAGTCAGGTCACGAGACCTAAAGGAAAGCATACCATGGTCTAGGAATGTGGTTAAGGTCATCAAGGCGCTGAGATTTAGCCAGATAAAGAAGGCAAATGAGTTAAAGAAGCTACACGAGTAAAAAGGTAGCTCAACGGGGTGTTGGGACAGCTCGACCTAGCTCGGGAAAGCTTGGGTAAGCTCAGCCCAGCTCGGTCTAGTTGCACACTCACTGGTCAGCTCACACCAGCTGAACCGTCATGTTCTCATTCCTGGAACTTGACATAAGGATTAGAGGTTTGATAGAAACGAGACAGCTTTGGTTCAGATCATGAGAAATGATCGTGGCAAAGCTCGATTAAGTGAATGATCAGAATGGAGCAAAGGAAGACTAAGTCTAGGTCTGTGAATAGACCAATGGACTTAGAAAGACTGTACAAGATGATGATATCAAGTTGTACGAAGTGTATCACAGCTGGGTGATGCGAGCAAGAAGCTCAACCAGCTGGACGTAGCTCAGTTGCAGCTCAGGTAGAGTGTGTCAGCTCCTTGAGCTGGATGGACTAGCTCACTCAGCCGGGTCTGGACAGTGACCAGGCCAGGTGGATGACCCATGTGTACCAATGGGCCAGTGGGCTCTTGTGGTTGGGTCAGGGACGTGTGAAACTTGTTTGGGATTGTTTTAGACATGTCCAGGAGTTGTTTATCAGGCCCAGGACGTCTGGTAACTGTCTTACGCGAATGGGTATGATCTGGACCATTTATTAAATCAATGGCCAGAATTGATACCAAAGGGATGCATTGGTCATGGAGTAACCATCCCTTCTTCTATATAATGAATGTTACTTTAGGTACTAGAGAAACTGATATTCTTATTGCTTACTTGAGAAAGATAATACAACGAAGTTTAAATAGAAACAGATCATAACAGACTCCTATGGAATAGCAACAACTGAAGTGGTCTTCCTACAAGTTAGGAGACATTCAAATCGAAATCTTAAAACAAACTAACCCAAATGACTAGGCCTTCCACATTATTAGTCTTCAATCCCTCCCTTAAACTGGAAATGCGTCCAGTTTACTCTTCTCTTGAACACACTCCCATGGCTTCTCTCATCTTCTCGAACACCTCTAACTTGACTGGTTTAGTCATCACATCCGAAATTTGATCTCCAGTAGGACAATACTCCATAGTAATCACCTCCTCATTCACCAACTCACGAAGAAAATGATAACGAACATGTATATGTTTACTTCTTCCATGTAGGACATGATTTCTTGACAACTTGATAGCAGAACTGTTATCACAATACAGAACTGTTCCTTTCCCTTGATCAAAACCGATTTCCTGTAAGACATTACGCAGCCACACAGCTTGGCAAGCACTATTAGCAGCAGATACATACTCAGCCTCTGTTGTTGAGAGAGTGACTATGGGCTGTTTCTTTGAGCTCCAAGACACAGCTCCTCCACCAAGTATGAATATGTAGCCGGATGTACTTTTCCTGTCATCTTCATCTCCAGCATAGTCACTATCTACATAGCCCTTCAACTCATCACTTCCATCTCGCTTGTATTGGATTCCAAAACCAATCGTTCCTTGCACATACCTCATATTCCTCTTAACAGCAGCTAAGTGTAACTTAGTAGGATTCTCCATATATCTACTAACCACATTCACAGAATAAACCAAGTCAGGTCTTGTTGCAGTAAGATACCTTAAACTCCCGACAAGTTGCTTGAATGTAGTTGGATTCACTGCTTCACCATCTCCTTCTTTAGTTAGTTTGTTTCCTGGGATCATCAGATTCTTAACAGAGTTGCAGCTCTCCAATCCAAACTTCTTAAGTATCTCACCTGCATATTTCTTTTGGTTGATGAATATGCCATCTTCATCTTGTATCACCACCACACCCAAGAAGTATCTCATTTTCCCGAGGTCTGTCATAGAGAATTCTTTTTTCATTGAACTCTTGAACTCTTCAAGCATTTCCTCGAGTTGCTTGTATATATAAGGTCGTCTACATACAAGCTGATGATGAGAGTGTTCTTCCCTTCTATCTTCACAAATAACGTGTGCTCACAATAGCACTTTCTGAACCCTTCTCGCATGAAATAACCTTCAATCTTGTTGTACCAGGCTCTGGGTGCCTGTCTCAAGCCATACAACGCTTTCTTCAACTTGTAGACCTTCTCGTTTTCTGTCTTAGATTTGAAACCTCTTGGTTGCTCTACATAGACATCTTCATTGAGTTCTCCATGTAAGAAAGCACTCTTTACATCTAACTGATACACGCTCCAGCCTCTTTGAGCCGCTAAACTCAACATCAGTCTGATTGTGTCCCACCTTGCCACAGGCGCAAACACCTCCAGAAAGTCTATCCCTTCTGTCTGAAGAAATCCCTTAGCCACCAGTCTAGCCTTGAATTTATCAACAGTTCCCTTCTCATTCAACTTTGTTTTAAAAACCCACTTCACGCCTATTTTCTTTGCTCCTGGAGGAAGTTCAACTAACTCCCAAGTGTTGTTCTTCTCAATAGAGTTGATTTCTTCCTCCATAGCTTTTCTCCACTTGTCGTGTATGATTGCATCTTCATATCTTTCTGGATCATCCTCACCAACGTATAGAGCCACCAATTCTTCTTCATCTTCTTCTATTAGCAACAAACCTCTCTCTTCACAAACATAATCCTTCATCCATACTGGTCTTACTTTGTTTCTTCGAGTGCTACTCCTGTTAGCTACGTTGGATCATTCCCCTTCTTCACGTTCGTCCGTGCCTTTGCAGGCACACCAGGGATCCATTCTTCACCCTGAAACACAAAGAAAAACCAGAGAAAAACAGAGAGTTGGTCGGATTTCCAATCCAAACCCCAAGAGAGATTCAAAGGCAGTAAAGAGGCAGTTTTGTGGGCAATCAAGTGGGAAGTTATGAACGACCCTGTGATGGGTTTTCACCATTGATGAACATATCCCAGGCTTCCTCTACATCCATAGAAGACACGCAAATGGCCAGGGAAGAAGAGAGATGACTGGATTCACTCTCAAAGTACAAGGGCAGCCTTGAAGGCAGATGTGTGTAGAAAGGCAGTTTCATGGACACTGAAAGGGGAAGTGATGCACGACCCTTGGGTGGTGTTTTTTCATGAATGATCACACCCTAAGCTTCCTCTGTGTCCTGGGAACACACGAAAATGGTTAGGAGAGAAGGGAGAAGGCCTGACTCCACTCTTAATGGCATGAACAGTCTTGAAGGTGGATGCAGTGCAGAAACTGTTTTCATGGAAGGAGTGATGGGCACGACCCATGGTTAGATCTTATCAATACTGGAGGTATGTGATAAGGTCGGATATAGGCTTGATCAAGAGGAGTGTGGTCGTTCTTTATAAAGGAGGACTCAAGATCAACAACCATCAAGTATAAGGTAACACTTTATGATTACTTTTCAGTTTATGTCTCTTGTGGCGATGTTGAGGCCAAGTATGGCACGTCCCTTGAAGACTATATATGTTGATATGATGTGGTGTGTGTTGATGAAGATAAGGCACTGTGGCTGCAAGCCCAGGCCTTGATGAACACAGTTGGACAGTCCATGGCCTTGGATGGCCTGATCTTGTCAAATCTCATATTTCCAGTGGGATTTATGAAGATCTGATTACATATTCTTCTTAGTGGGGAATTATCATGAATTATCATGGTTTTAATTATTTTTTAGGAATTGATTTAGAGGTGGTCCCTTATGGCCGGTTTGGCTAAATTGGGTCCGGATCTATGTGATCCAGGCCTCATCTATGTGGGATGATGGTTAGATAATATCCTTGTGATAATGATCCTTTTTGGATAATTGATTGATGTTGGGTTTGATCATGGTGTAAACCATTGATCTGGCTCATTAAGGAGACACATGGGGTCCTAGTATCAGAGGAACCATGTGGAGTGCAAGGTCCAATTCGTTTGGAACCAACAGCAAGCAAAGGAGATGAGTAAGGCTAGTACTTGTTGGCATGGACCATAATTATTGAGCTGGTGTGTTATATAAGGAAGGCCGTGTGTGATCTGATCATGGGAAAGGATGGACGACCTGATCCATAAATGATGGATCAAGGTGTCTGATCTGATTGATCAAAGGATGCACCGGTTGTAAGAGTTAAACGGATCGGTTCATTGGGACATGGTTCCATGGCCGGTTAAGTGAGTGTGAAGACTCATCAGTTCTGTGTCATGTGGGGTGGTTGGTTGATTGACTTAGGATCTGATGAGTATTGTTAGTCCATGAGAAGGACTTGGTATCATGTTCGACAAAGAATAAGGATGATGCATGAGCTGAGAAGAGCTAGATACATGTCCTTTACCATTGAAGACTTCCTAAAGGTTACTTGGTCAGTGGGGATGGTTGGTTGAATGACTAAGTACCCAAGGGGAGATGTTTATGCATGTGTAAGAGAGCTGGACGAGTTGGCAGGAAGCTGGGCGCAGCTATCTTGTAGCTCGATCAGCTGGAAGAGGTTAGATGCAACCTCAAGAGAAGTGGTTCAGCTTAGCTAGCTAGATGAGATAGCTAAACAATCTGAGGCAGCTGTCCTTAGTTCGGTTTCAGCTAGCTTAGGTGTATCAGCTCATTGAGCTAGACGAGCTAGCTAAGTCAGCTAGGAGTATGAGCTATCTAAGTCAGCTAGGAGGATGAGCTGACTAGGTCAGCTGGACCAATGAGCTAACAAGCTCCGTGGATGTGGCAAAGGTATGATCTAGCTACTTTCTTTTAGTTCTAGCTAGAATGGTTTAGGGGAATGGAACCTCGGATTTGTATGACTTGGGTTGGGTTCATGATCGACCTTGGAGCTAGTGTAGTTGAGAATACTAACCAAGGCTAAGGTGATTCGACCAAACAAGTTCTAGATTGGTTGTAGACCAATGGTTAGTGTAGAATAATCTGCTGCATATGAATAGAAGTGATCTAAGCTAGGGAAAGACTAGGATAGTCTTAGGCTATGATCTGAATTAGCCCTCGCCTATGAGCGATATTATTTATAAAGGGCGAAAAATTTAGAGGCTCGGTCCGGAAGAGAACCGAGCGACGTGAGGCTTTGACCGCGGCCTAGACGGCCGGTTTCGGGTCTCACAGTTTTTCTCTAATCTTCTTTTTGGTATCTCATTTTTTTTTGAGATCATCAAAGACTCATGACAAAGTGAAGAGTTGTTTTTAATAATAACTAGGTAAGGAACCCGTGCAATATCGCATGGAAACTCATTTTATAAAAATAAATATAGCATATTATATGAAGTAACATTTTACAAACACTGTTCATAATTATTTTTGAGAAAATACATGTATACAAAATTATCTTTCATGCAATTATATTAATTTAATGATAATACTAAAAATTTATATTTTGTTTATAAGATTAGTTGTGATAAAATTAAGTATGTCAATAAAATATATATTTTAGTATCCATTTAGTTAAGTAAATTAAAAATCTCAAAATAGATGAATATTTAAAACCAATTAAATCGCAAAAATTTTCCAATCTAATTATTTATTATTTTTATTTTAACACTAGTTTATTGACATGAATTTGGTACAAATGAAGCAAAATAAAAAGAGATGTCTGTAGACACCATTCAAAAGTGGAAATAAAAAAATTCTGACCAACTCTTTATTGCTGGGCCTCCAAAGCGAGTAGATGATCCATCCATACCGGGGCATTACGGGCGATGTATGACTGGTGACGTCGATCACGAGTGACACTTAAAGCAATTATTGTTGCATCCTCATTGCAATCCAGAAAGACGTGATCCAAACTCCAGAATTCTATCCTTGCCAGCAGGAAAGAGATATTATGACGAATATGGCTGAGACTCTGCTGATCTTCAGAGTGCGTAAGTACGTCGCGTAGAATCTCCGAAGAAGTCTCAAAAATAATATTTGAGAAATGTAAATTATGTAAACATTCAACCGCCCAAAAAAGAGCCCACAACTTTGCCTCTGTTTTTGTACGCATGCTTGAATAGGCTCTACGGCTATGCATAATTGAACCTCCATTTTCATCTCGTGAGATCCATGAAACCCCACTAAGATGATTAGAGTTAACCCATGAAGATCCAACATTGCATTTGAGGAAACCATTAGGGGTTTTTTTCCATCTGACCATTTCCGTAACAACATCACTCTCGTCCACTCCAGTCCTCGTTGCAGAGAAAGTATCAAACCATGTGGATTCTTCTTCGTAAGCCTTCTTAGCACTGAATGAGGACTCAATAGCCTTTCTCTCAAAAATAAAAGTATTTCTAGGTTTCCAAATTTCCCATAACAACCATGGAAAAACTTTCCTTGTGTGTATATCTGTAGCGGAACTTGTATTAATCTTGATCAGATGCACAAAGTTTAAGAAAGTATAATTTCGAGAAAAACCGCCAACGGGTATTGGGAAATTAGCTTGGTTCCATGTAGCACTTGCTTTAGCACATGTAAAAAGCACATGACAGATATTCTCAGCACCATTACCATAAACCGGGCATGTTGGGTCTATGGGAATACCACGAGTTGTCAACCGTTGTCTAACCGCTAGTGCACCAGATAGAGCCCGCCACAATTTTTTTTATTTTTGGTGGAGCCTTTGTCTTCCACATGTCTCTCCACAATTGTTTTTCAATCTGAGTAAGCGAGTGTCCTTGAGGATTATCGAAATTTACAAATGTCTCTAATAATTTATACCCGCTCCGAGTAGAATATAATCCACTTGATGTGAAACCCCATCTGATCGAATCTTCAAGGACCAGAGATGGTTTCATTATTAATATTCGTTGGACATCCTGGGACGCAAAAGTCTGTTGTAACATATTAATATTCCATTGGTTAGATCCCTGCAGGAGTAGATCTGAGACTTTTAACGCTAGATTTATTGAGCTGTTCTCACGGTACATTGGAGGTCGCGAAACGGTGTCAATAATCCAGTTTTCAGCCCAAACATTAGTATTAATCCCATTTCCAATATGCCGATATAATCCCTTTTTGAGTAATTCCCTACCGTGCATGATACTCCTCCATGCATACGATGGACGTGTCCCCATTCCACACTCAAGGAAAATACCATTTTTGAAATATCTTCCTTTAAGAATTTTAGAAACCAAAGAATCAGGCTTATTCCAAATCCTTTAAGCTTGTTTCCCAAGCAAAGCCTGATTGAAATGACCAATGTCATGAAATCTAAGACCCCCTTGTTCTTTGGGTTTATATAACTTTTCTCAAAAGACCCATGGGATTTTCCTTTTTTATTTATTAAACTAGTAAACTAAATTATCACGACAAGTCCAATATTCAAAATTTATTTGAAACTATGTAGACGTTGTGGTCAAAAAGATGTAAAAGCATACCTAAATTCTGTACCTGGTGGCTAAATTTTTTATAGAAAAAAAGATTTCAATCCAATAGTCATATTATTCTTTCTCTGTGATCTAAAGTACTCTACTATTCTTACTGTGAATGTTTATGTTATCAAGAATATATTATTTGGCAGTTCTTTCCATGATAGTTTTCTTTTCTAACAACACATCCCAGATGGGTAACAAATGTTTTTTGACATCAAACGACTGCTCTATAACTCAAACGACTTTAGGTGGTCTGGGTAACCAGACCGGAACAGAACAACCAATGTACACAAGCTTACGATAAAAGGACCTAGCTAACTTAGCTAGATAATCAGAAACACCATTCTGAAGTCTAGGAACATAAGAGATCTTGAAGTCAGGAAAGCAGATCTTCAGCGTCATCAATTTTTCCAACTCTGTTGAGAAGCTAGGCCATGCCTGAGGATTCCTGAGCATTTCGATCATCTCCTTGCAATCAGTTCCAAAGCTCTGACATGGCGAATGTTGAAGCATGTTCTCCATTGCCCACCGCAGTGCTTCCAACTCTGAATGCAACGCCGATTCCACTCGATCAAAATTACGCACCCCCAGTAGCTGGCTATTTCCAGAAGTATCAGTCAAAATCCACCCACATCCACTAAAGGAGTCCGTTGAAGTCCAAGATCCATCCACCATGAAGATGTTTCCCAAGCTTAAGGCCTGGTCGTTCCCTATTCCATCCCCAAGAGGAGACGGTACTTCCTGCTCATTTGCTTGGAACCATGCTTGGCATTCACTTTCTGTGTAACGTGCAACTTCCAATGGATCCCTATCAATGCCTCGGAATAACTTATCATTCCTAGCCTTCCAAATGTACTAGATCAGCCAAGGATAAGGATCCCTATCCAATTCCGGTTCCATTATTGCATTCTTCCTCCAGAACAGATAATCCATATTTTGCGTACGTGCTTTGAACTGGGAACATAGCTGGATTGGTAGGCGTAGATGATAGCGCCCAGGTCTGTAAAGCAGGTGGACATTCGAATATTGCATGTGTGATCGTCTCCTCCGGCTCCCCACATCGAGGACAGTAGTTGTCACATCTCATATGTCGGTAGTTTAAAATGCTTGTGACAGCTACATGTCCTGTAATCACCTGCCACATAAGATGGCGAATCTTCTGGGGAGCCCTGACCTTCCACGCATGTGCTTGGAGCATTGTAATATTAGGCTCACATACTTCAGTTTCGTCTTTTTTCCTCAAGATATTACGTGCTACCTAGTATCCAGATTTAACGGTATACTGTCCAGTCCTTGTATAGCTCCAGCAGTACGTATCCCGTCTGTGTGTGGAACTAATAGCCATGCTCTTGATGAGTGGAATGTCTCCGTATTAATGTAATCCTGAAGTCGTCTTTCGTCCCAAGTCTTCGTCGTTTGGTTTATCAAATCGCTCACACGCATATTCAGATGTAGAATCGGTGCCAAAGGGATTGCCGGTCTCGCTGGTATAGTAGGAATCCAAGGATCCTCCCAAGCTTTAACCTCATACCCCGAATGAATTTTTTGTCTAATTCCTAATAGTAGCAATTCTCTTCCGGCCGATATGCTTGTCCACACATATGAGGGACTGCTAGTATTGATTTGACGCAAAGGCGTACTCAATTTGTAATACCGGCCTCTCAAGACGCGAGCAACCAGAGAATTCGGGTTTTGTACCAGTCGCCATAATTGTTTTGCCAGTAGCGCCAGGTTAAACTCGTGAATCATCCTAAAACCAATCCTGCCTTCATCTCTGGGTAGGCATAGTTTTTCCCATGTTGACCAGTGAATACCCCTTTTTGGCGGATTTGAGCTCCACCAGAATTGTGCAATGGCCCTAGCTAGATTCTCACAAATCTCCAATGGGAGCAGGAAACAAGACATTACATACGTTGGAAGGGTAAGCAGGATTGATTTTATCATAACTTCTTTCCCGCCTTTAGAAAGCCATCTCCCAGTCCATCCATTCACTCTACTTCTCAGCTTGTCCTTAAGGAAAGCAAAGAGCTTACATTTGGACCCACTGATATCCTCTGGTATACCCAGGTATGACCCCATTCCTCCTTCATTTTGGATCCCGAGTGTGTCTTTGATCTCTTGTCTCACATCCTGTCCGATTCTTTTACCAAAGAGTAAAGAAGACTTCTCAAAATTAATACATTGTCCTGAAGCTTGTCCATATATCGTGACCACTTTCATTACTTCTTCACATTCACGGGGCTCCGCCTTACAGAAAAACAGACTATCATCAGCAAAGAGAAGGTGAGATACCGAAGGACACGCACGCGTAATGCGCATCCCTGTTATCTTCCCTTGATTCTCAGTGTGATTTAGAAGGCTAACGAGCGCTTCCGTGCACAGAATAAAAATGAAAGGGGACAGAGGATCTCCTTGTCGTAGACCTCTCTCCAGGAAAATATTTCCTCTTGGCTGTCCATTCATAAGGACCTTATATTTTACTGAAGTTACACATCTCATTATCATCGTTATCCAAACTTCAGAAAAGTCCATCTTCCTCATGGTTGCCTCAATGAAAGACCATTCCATTCTATCATAGGCCTTGCTCATATCTGTTTTGATAGCCATCCTCTTATTTTGGCCACTCGGTTTTGTTTTTAGAGCATGGAACATCTCCCGAGCTATCATAATGTTATCAGATATCTGTCTTCCAGCAACAAAGGCTGACTGGGTCTCTGAGATCCTATCTGGAAGAAACTTCTTTAATCTCCGGCATAAGACCTTAGAGATAATCTTGTAGCTAACATTGCATAAGCTAATAGGGCGTAGCTGACTCATCTGATTTGGCTTCTCCACTTTTGGAATGAGACATATATTGGTGTCATTTAGGCCAGATGGCACCGCTCACTCGAAAAGGAATTGATTAACCATAAGAGTTAGATCATCCTTTACAATATCCCAGAATTTCTGGTAGAACAACGCCGTCATTCCATCCGGTCCTGGAGCTTTCTCTGGGTGCATCGCAAAAAGAGCTAGTTTCACCTCCCACTCAGTGACCGGAGCCGTTAAAGTCGCATTATCTGCTGAGGTAATTGTTGTAGATACTTCAGAGAGTGCTTCCTCTATTGCCTCGGGATTTGAAGATTGAAAAATGTGTCTAAAACAATTTGTAGCAATGGCTACTAACCCTTCCTCATCCTCCACAAAATTTCCATCTTCATTCAGTAATTGGGTAATCCTATTCCTTGCTCTCCTTTGCTTCGCAAGGGCATGAAAAAATTTAGTATTCCTATCCCCCTCTCTCAACCAGAAAACCCGACATTTCTGTTTCCAGAACATCTCCTCCGCCTTAAGAGCGTCAGATAATTCCTTAATAGCTGCCGCAATCTCCTCAGTAGTGGCATCATCATTTGAGGATAAGCGATCGACCTTTTCCTTTAACTCCTCCACTATTTTCTCTGAGTTCAGATTATGCTGTCTTTTCCATTCACTTAATGCTCGCCTGCAGCTTGCAATGTGCTCCATTATACTTGCGTCTGGTGGGAGGTCCGGTGACTTCCATCCCTCAAGTATAATTTACCTGAGCTCCTTATTATCTAACCATCTCTTATCAAATTTGAAATTCCTTGTTCTCTTAGGTTTCTTTCTCAAAATATCAGCTAGTATCGGACGATGATCCTATCCCCAGAGTCTCATATACTTCACTTTTGAATGGGGGAATTTTTCATGCCAGTTTTCATTCCCAACAGCCCTATCAAGTCGGCATCTAACTGTCGTCCTCCCTGCTCTATTTCCAACCCAAGATAGCATGTTCCCTGTATAAGGAAATTCTAACATACCACAATCACTTAACATCTGTCTAAAGGGCAGAAATGAGCTATCAGGGCGTTGTCTGCCTCCTTCCTTCTCTGCATGACATGTAATTTCATTAAAATCTCCTATCATGAACCAAGGTCCATTTCTTGTTGTTGAGAAGCGCGTAAGACGCTCCCATACTAAATCTCTTCTCTCAAGTACAGGGTCCCCATAAACAAATGTCATGTAGACTTTTATTCCATCAATGACTGCCTCAATGTCAATCATTCGGTTATTTGAAAAAATTACATTAACTTGAAATTCATCCATAAAAAATAAAGCTAAACCTCCGCTGAGACCAAGTGGCTCAACGGTAAACAAATGATCAAATCCTAAGTCGGCCTGAATGTCTTGCAACAGCAGCCTCCTATTCTTCGTCTCAGAGAGAAACACAAATCCTGGGCGATGCTTCTGACACATCTCCGTAAGGCGTCAAACTGTGAGGTTGTTTCCTATCCCTCGAACGTTCCAACTGATTGTCCTCATTGATGTAGGGGGGATGGATTATGGGAACCCATCAAACCCTCACCCTTGTTTGTCTCCTCGTCCGTCTTTCTGGCTCTATGGTGCGAACACCAAGGCTTCTCACTTGCTCCCAATCTGTGAGACGAGGACATATGTGCTCTGAGTCGTGGAGAACCTCGACGGAGGTACTCCGGTTTCGTTGTCTTATTCCCCAGCGGTGGATCTATCCTGCTACTGCTCCTAGCCGATTTTTTGTCATTTGAAACTTGATCTCTGCGCCGTGGAAGTATTACTTCAGGAGAGTGTGACTTATCCTCCAAATCCTTTAATTCCTCGTCAAAAAGATCATCCCCAGCCAGCAACTGATCATCAACTCCATCCTCATGTTGTACCTCCATGTCCGATAGCGCCCCAATGACTTGTCTCTCACCAGCCTCAGGCGGAGACTCATGTGAAGCAAATGTAAGTGGCTTTTGCACACTCTTGTTCCTCAGTGTAACGTTACCCTCCATACTCAGTCTCAATGCAGGCGATACTATGGTACTTGCCAGCCGCTTACTCTGTCCCAAATCACTTGATGGAATAACATCACAGTTAGGTTGAGTGTTCAAACTGTCTTTTTCCATCTGAACACTAGCTACGTCATGTTTCGATGGAACCACCGAATCACCGCTAGCTGCGCCACATTCCATAGTAGAGGCAGTAACATCCTGTTCCCTCCTTTTGACACGCCAAGACGATGTGGTATCACGGTCATAAGGACCTTGACCATGGCGGAAGCTAGTGGATCTTGAGGAGTCATGCCTTTCATTCCTTCTCCTCATTACCCTGTTAGGGTGATGTTTGTTGTGAAAAGTACCACTTCACAGTCGTGATTCAAAAGTCCCCCGAGCACCAGTTCGCTTATCATGTCTATGGCGTGAATCAAAACCACGGGAATAGGTATCTCTGCTTCCATCACTCGTTGCAGAAGCTATCCGCGAGGAGCCAAGTAAGGGCATACGGCCTGAAACATTATCGCTTCCCCTTAGACCAGCATGTGTGGCTCGAGATCCCCCCTGCATAGGATGATTATCTGTAGAAGACTGAGGGAGCTGAACACGGTCAAACACTGGTGCTCTCTCTGCAGTATCGCGAGAGGTATTAATCACTAACGGGCAATATCCCTTCTCATGTGACATAAGGCCACAAGTTGTACAGTGCTTAAAAAGCTTGTCATATTTAATCTCAATGGTGACTTCATCCCCCTCAGGACTCTGCACTTTCCTCTTGAATTTTAATGGTTTTCGCGAGTCAATATCGATTAGCAGTCGCCCCTCCGATAGATCCACAGTATCCACATGTCCAAGACGACCACCAATATTCCTCAAATTTCTATCCGTCCATAGATGCAATGGCATACCAACAAACGTAACCCAAAAGGGGATTTATCCATGGGTAGTCGTCATGTACAATAGGCTCCCACCTCACCAATACAAACATACAGTAGTTGTAATGGAACGGACCCTGTCGAAGGACAGAGTTTAGCTCATCCTCCGAGCTAAAATTAAAGAGAAACTTCCCATTCCCTAAATCATTCGCAGTAATTCTATCTTGAAGTCCCCATTGAGTCGGCATTTTTTGTACCAGCTTCTCAACGTCCTGCTTCTTAGGGTTTAGGACCTTTCCGATAAGCGACATACGGAATTCCTTTATGACGAAAGAGTCATCATTCTCAGATAGTTTAATCGGTTCATCATCATCCTCGTAAAGTATACCTTTGCCTTTAACATCTGCCATATGAGCAGAGTTAAAAACGACCTGCTGACCCCATAGAAAGATCCAGTCGAGTTTTATGAGCCGTTCACGTAGTCCACAGTCATTCACGAAGTCAAAGAGATTAATGATCCGTGATCGAACTCCTCGGAAGAGAGATAAAAGCCTGATCCGTTTCGTAACACCAATCAGAGATAATCGACTCGAGGATTCCTATCACCATGGTCTCACAAAGCACAATCGACACTGAAGAAGCCGATAGGAGATCCGTTAGCCGATCCTTTCGTAACGACGACGATAGGAGATCCGTCTCACAGAGCACAATTGACGAGGGTCGACTCCTTGAGAGCGTAAGACGATCTATATCCGGGACAAAGTCAAAGTTGGAGGACAAATATCACCAGAGAATGGACACCACCAGAAAGCAACGATCAACAACTAATGATGAGTGGCGTGACAAGGAAGAAACCGACAAAGATCGATTCCTGTGAAGTAGAAACCACCAGCCAACAACGGTTAGCCGGATTCTTGTCGATCTATCACCGGAGAGCGTTGATCTACGCCAGAAATCCGTTCGAAACCATCGCGTTCCTGATATCCAAAATTGTCGCCGTCAGAGCTAGGGCTTCCATTCCTGAGAAAAATATCATCAACCTTTTAGATAGGTAACAAGTGTACTATTTCCTAATCTTATATAGTTTATAAAAAGTGAAGAGTTACAATCCTTCAGTCATAATTGTCTAATTTTCTTGGTTGTAATGTTCTAATGTTTTCTCGCACTCTTCTCTGAAGAGTTTTTTTCTCAAACAGCCCATACCTTCAAAAATAGCAAATGATATACCTTTTCAAGATTTATATATTAAAATTTCAAAGCATAATTTTTTTGAAAAATATACTTGGTTTCTTTATTACTTCTCATACTATTAGATTTTCCGATTTGCATTTATACCTTTCATCCATCTCATTGTATATCTTTTTATACTCCCTATGTTTTTGGTATTCTCATAATCTTAATTATTGAACCTTAATTATTGAAAAGACATTTTCAGTAAATTTATACCCTTCACCCTTCTCATTTTCTATGTTTTAGGATTCCCTTAATGTATGTCTTTGGTACCATCTCTTAATGTTAATTATTGAACCTCCATAGAAGAAGTGTTAGCTTAGTATTTTGAAAAGACATTTTTTGCAAATCATTGTAAAACAAAAATAAATGTTTAAAATTCATAATGTACGGGTTATGGCAACATGGAATATCAAAACTTGAGACATGTAAGTGTTTCAAAATTCATAGTGTTATGGAATGGAAACATGGAATATCAAAACTTAAGGTGCGTGCTTTTGTTCAAAAACGGGGTATAGCTAGAACCTCGAAAATTAGACAACATATGTACCCCTTCAACCTATGAACCATATTCACATAGAATCAGTCCATCCATATCATGCCGCTTCCTTTTTTTGGCCAAAAACCCAAGACCTAACATAAATCTACAAACTGCCATGTCCCTTCATTTATACTCTTGTATCCCATATGAAAACACATACGTACTCTTCTAAACAGTCATATCATCCAATCAGTTCCTTTTAATTATTCAATTGTTTCCTTCAACAAAACTGAATTTAAATAAGAGTTAGCAAATAATTTTAAATTAAGAAAACAAAATTAATAAATTACAATGCACATTGGCCATCTTTAACCGTAACACTCCTTTTGGGGTGCTTATTTTTTATTTTTTTATTTTTAAACAGACCAATCGCGGCCGCCACGTGTCCATGGGATCCACGAACAGTCCAAGCATCCACCAAAAGATAGTGCTTATTTTGGCCATCTTGCAACCGAATCCTCCTCTTTTTTTCTGGGCCCCTATCCCTAAGCAACCCTCTAAACCCCCTCCCCATTAGTCCTGCCTTTAGCTGCCACGATAAACATATTTCTTCTTCTCCCTTCTGTCAAAGTCACAGCCTCATTATTGACTTGTTAATAATTGAAAACCATATGGTGAGTATTATAACAATTTTTTATGGCTTTTAAGAAGTAGAAAAATTAAGAAAAAAGAGAATTATGAAGCATCGTCCCCTTCCTCTATGTGGTCATAAACCGACAAACGTTAAACATCTTCTTTTTCCGTCCGGCGAAGTTACTGCCACATTATAGAAAGTAATGTCTAGCATGGGCGCTCCAAGCAAATCTATAAAGAAATTACAAGTCGTAAATACAATATTCAACTTGAAAACACGATTGCCAAAAAAAGATAAAATAATAATAAGCCTTGTTTTCTCTCGTAAAATTTTTTTCGTCTGATGTTTTTTTTTGTTGTATTATTGAATCCGCATATAAGCTTATATTCGTCTTACATGAGACTAGAACTCCTCACGTCACCACTTCACTTGTTCTCTTCTTCTTCATTCCTATAATATTCCAAAGACATCGAAAGCCAGAGATCACAATTACCGTAATGTTGCGGTGACTTCGCCGAAAGGGAGAAGAAGAGAGTCGCCGGAAGGGAGAAGAAGAGAGAGAGTTTTAAGTTTTGGTGGCAATGACCACATGTAGGACGGAGAAGATGCTCAATAACAGTGAACATGGGATCCCAAGAAGTCCAAATCCCATCTCTAGGGCAACTCCTTTAATACGCCTTAGTGATTTAAAATTTATCTACACTATATATCGTAAATGTCTTCCTCTGTTTCAAACGTAATTGACATCTTCGTCTTCTTCATCACCATTTGCTCTGTGGGAAGAGCGAGCGAGAGAGTAAGAGAGAGAGGAGGGATCAGAGAGAAAATGAGACATTTACACACAAATATACGATCAAGGTGATATATGTATATAATGTCCTAGTTCTTGGAAGTTTGAAGTTTTTCAAATTTAACCTTAAAGTTTTCTAGAAGGCGATACTTAGACTCTTGCATTATCGTGACTCTGGATCTGGTTCAATGATTAAGTTTATGAGACGTACCAGAAAACATACGTTGACAGTTATGTAATGGAATAGACGTAGAATATAATTGCTGATCAAAAGCCAAGAGGGTGAAAAGAAGGAAGAAAGTCAGGAAATCAGAAAACTGAAAATGAGAATTTGTAAACTGTTTATCAAACATATAAACAGAGGAAGAGATGCCAATCAGGAGTCACAACTCCATTAACGGACGCAATGCTTCACTATGGACACAAAGCTTCGCTACCATTCGTCTTCGTCAAAACATAAAAGTCTAGTCTCAGCCCTTGGATTAAGAGGTGTGTTAATCTCAATAATGAAACCCTTACTGGTTTGAATCCCTTGATGATATTAAGCGTTGATTTTGGTTCGTCATCTCTGATGGTTTTTGATCGAATAGATGGTATTTTGTCGAGACAGAGTGATGATGAATGGAATGATGGATAGAAGTCGAGATGGTGATGGTGTTCAGTGTGAGATCGATGGAGATATCAAACACTTGTGTAGAAGTGCCAATGATCGTGAGTATCACGCCCACAAACAATGATCAGAGGCAAAGAGCCTTGCAGAGAATCAACTCCTAGGCATACAATGTTCAGAAGCTGAACAAGGGATTCACAGATTTGAAAGAGTTTTTAAACAAAAAGGTGAATGATCTTATTTATGGCAACTTAGGCCTTTTTATAGGTTTACAATCTGTGGAAATGAAAAGACAAAGTGCAGAAAATAAGAAACATAGAAACTAGGGATGAAGACTAAGATAAAAACTAGGCAAGACTTGAATTTTGACCAGAATTGAGTTCTTCTTTGAATGGCTCTTGTTTGCCCACGACATTGACTGAATTTGTTGATATTTCTTGGTGAAAATGGGCAAGAAACTCATCAGTAAAGGCCTGGTCGAAATTGGTGTCTTGGTTTAGGTCTGGTCTAGAGTACACCAAGACCGCAATTGATTTCTTCAATTTTTTGGTTTGTGATCTTGTAATTGGTCCTTGAGATAACCGGAGTGGTCTTGGTCTTGATTGGTTTGGTTTAAAGAGGGAAAAGAAGAATCGACAAGAACACGCTCAAGTCCAGCACACTTAAGTCCAGCACTCTCAAGTCCAGCACTCTTAAGTCCAGTACTCTCAAGTCCAGCACTCTCAAGTCCAGCTCCCTCTGAGGTCTCACTTCCATCTAGCTCAGCTAGCTCGCCTTTCATCCATCCTGGTTTTTCCTTTGTTGGATATTCAGCTTGCTCGGTCAGGGTTACATCATCCCCTCCTCTTTTAAAAATATTTGTCCTCAAATCTGTATCTTCTACATCAAAAGGAAACCAGTAAGAGGCTAGACAGATGATCAAGAAAATAAGAATGAAAGCAACATCAAAGTAAGTTGTTGGACAGAAACTTCCTTGGAGTTTTGAAGCCAACTTCCTCAAGTACTTCCATCTCCAAATCTCAGGCTGATATGCATGGTGTTTGCTTTCGTCCCCTTTATTCCATTGACACCAAAACCTTTTGATCCTGGATACTAACAACACAGCCTAGAGATCCAGTGTTGTAAGTGCAACACCAGTTCTTATTTTGACCAGAAACCAAGCATTTCTTCCTTAGAACAAGTAGCACATATTTCAGATATTTAATAAGCACATCAAAGTAAGTATTGTAGACCAGAATGTTACCAAGGCACGAGATAACAATGTTCTCAAAGAACATCTTCAAAGTAAGCTCGATTTTATCAGATTCAGAACAAAAAAAGACAAGTCCAGAATCACTTAACACATGTTTCAGAGGTTCAATGGAGTTATCAAAGAATGTGTTGTACAACAATATATTATCAAATCTCAAAACAACACTTTTCTTCAAGCATGATCTCAAAACAAACCAAGATTTATCAGTTTTAGAACAATTGATACCAAGTTTCAAAAAAAAAAATCACAAATTACATCGGTTTCAGCTCTAAGTGATTTTGGTTTCTGAAAATTCCTAACCATAAACTCTTATGTACGTGTTGAAGAAGGAAAATTCTCTGTGGCTAGTTTATGCTTAGAACAACTCAGAACAAAGCTATTTTCTTTGCAGACAAATGAATCAAACGATTTCCTAAAACAGAAAACAGGCTGTTGCAGAACATGTTCTAATGGCTTTTCAAGATGATCAAAGCTTTGTTTATGTTCCATAAATTTCTTAAAACTAAAAACATGATCAAAAATGATGTTATTAACACAATGAAAACGTTTTTGATCAGAGAGTTTATCTGGTTCAAGTTTCTTAAAATCATAAATCATGTTATCAAAAACAGAGTTTGAAACACAAAATTCTTTCACTTTGTCAAGACCAAAACATTTTTCATCATCAGAACTAACCATAACCAACATGTCAGACACAAAATTAACCATAACAAGTTCCTTACAGTGCTCTTGCGGTTCAGGGAACAAAGACTTAAGAATTGTATTTGGTTCCAAGATGATTAGCTGCTCCAACACTTCACCTTGTGCTAAACTCGTTTGTTTTGTTTCTGGTGAGTGCTCTTCTGAAACCTGGGACACTGAAACAAGGCTACTCGGTTTCACCGGTTCAAAACAAGTTAGTTCATCAAAGGTTTCATTGACAACAAGTTTAGACTGAGAAGAGAAAAGAGAAAGCTCATTTTCTGTCTCAGGTTCTTTTATTACCTTAGATGGCTCTGTTTTCAGCTCTTGGATAGATGTATCCTTCTTAGAACACAATGGTTCATTGGCACTTGAGAGAGGATGTGGGGTTGGCCTTCTTTGCTTATGTGACTGAGAATTTCTTGGCTGATGACAATCATGGCAAAGTCTGGTCTCTTTGGCTTGTCTCGGATGTCTTTTGATGTAGTTACTAGAAAAAAGTGTTTCTTCATGAAGTATTTAAGCTCAAACCAGGATGCAACTTGTGCTTCTCATGTCCTTCTTCTGGTATTAACAAGCTCATCCCATCATTGAATAGCATCACCACAGAACTTTGATGTAGCCAATCATACCTTCTTGCTTCCTGAATAGTTTTGGCCATCAAATACAAATTCCATTTTTTGTTCCCACTCCAAGTACCCATCAGGGTAGTTTGTGCCACATAAAGATGGTATCCTGCTCCTCCTTTTGTCCTTAGCATCTTTCTGAACCTGAGAAACAGTACCCAAAACATTATCAGTAGCAAAGGAAGCTCTTTTAGTTTTCTTATCCATTTCTTTCATCAGTGTAGCCATAATGACCTCCATCTGGATCTTATCAAACTTATAGGTTGGTGTCCCCATTATGTTACTGACATCTCCAGCCATGTTTTCCTGTTACAACTCAACAAGAAAAGTTAGTACACAAATAGATAGCCAAAGCCTCTCTTCTCTCAAGTGTTTCTCTCTGATTTTTTTTTCTGTGAATTTTTTTTCTCTGTGAATCCAGTAGCTCAGCAACAAACAAAGATCAAGCCTTTTTGAAATCGATTCCCCACCCACAAAGAGAAGAAAATCAGATAGAAAGATTGCAAGATTTTTGGTTGCAAGGAGCTTTACCATCAGAGACTGGATTTCTCCTCAGCCTGGCCGGATTTCTCTTCAGCCTAGTTGGTTTTCTCCTCAACTTTCTTTGTTTTTATTTTAACTGGTTGGCCCCCTTGCAGAATTTTAGATAGATAGAAAAGAAATTTGACAGAGAAGATGAACAGATCAAAAAGCAAATAGGTTCCCATAGAGAGAGAAAGAAAGCGTTTACAAATCCTAAATCAGAAGCCCTCAATCTGCTCTGATACCACTTAATGAAACCCTTACTGGTTTGAATCCCTTGATGAGCTTGAGGATTGATTTTGGTGTGTGATCTCTGATGGTTTTTGATCAGATAGATGGTCTTTTGTCGAGACAGAGTGATGATGAATGGAATGATGGATAGAAGTCGAGATGGTGATGATGTTCAGTGTGAGATCGATGGAGAGATCAAACACTTGTGTAGAAGTGCCAATGATTGTGAGTATCACAACTACAAACAATGATCAGAGGCAAAGAGCCTTCCAGAGAATCAACTCCTAGGCATACAATGTTCAGAAGCTGAACAAGGGATTCACAGATTTGAAAGATTTTTTAAACAAAAAGGTGAATGATCTTATTTATGGCAACTTAGGCCTTTTTATAGGTTTACAATCTGTGGAAATGAAAAGACAAAGTGCAGAAAATAAGAAACATAGAAACTATGGATGAAGACTAAGATAAAAACTAAACAAGACTTGTCTTTTGACCAGAATTGAGTTCTTCTTTGAATGGCTCTTGCTTGCCCACAACCTTGACTGAATTTGTTGATATTTCTTGGTGAAAATGGGCAAGAAACCCATCAGTAAAGGCCTGGTCGAAATTGGTGTCTTGGTTTAAGTCTGGTCGAGAGTAAACCAAGGCCGCAATCGATTTCTTAAATCTTCTGGTTTGTGATCTTGTAATTAGTCCTTGAGATAACCGGAGTGGTTCTTGGTCTTGATTGGTTTGGTTTAAAGAGGGAAAAGAAAAATCAACGAGAACACTCTCAATTCCAGCACTCTTAATTCCAGCACTTTCAAGTCCAACACTCTTAAGTCTAGTGAACATAGAAGAATCATTCCAGTAGGGATAACGAAGGAAACAAGTGGGGTTCAAAGGAGAACCATATTTCCTTATGATCTGAGTTCAAGCGTCAATTCTGGAAGTGTCATATCCCAGCTGTTTCTCAAAGGTTTGAACTAACGAGTGGGCAATGAATCTCCGACTGGCTCTCAAGTCTAGGAAGAAGTTTGGTTTTCGTGGATGGCATGATACCACAGCCGGATCAAAACTCACCAGATTTGGAAGATTGGTGGACCAATAATACCTTGGGTGTTTCATGGATGAAGCTGACAATTGATGCTAATGTACGTACGAACATGTCACATCATGATGTTACTCGAAGCTTTTGGGAGCACATTCAAAAGTGATTTTCTGTGAAGAATGGATCATAAATCCAGAGAATCAAAATAGAGATTGCTACAGCTCAGTTGAGAGGTCAATCCATTGAAGCTCACTTCGAATACTTGAACAAGTTATGGACGACTGAGACTAACTATCTTCCCTTGAAGAGATGCAAGCGTGGATGATGCACGTGTGAGCTCAATATGGCACTTGAGCTAGAACATGATGAGAGTTGGATTAATAAGTTTCTTCGAGGACTTGATGAAGTCTACATACCTACACGATCATATCTGCTTTCACATGTTCCATTCCCGACTCTCGATGATATTTACAATGCTTTAACCCAGAACAGAGATTCAAGGATGGAACCACATGCATATGTGGAACCAACAGGAGGGGTTAGTTATGCAGTGCAAACATAGTCCAGAAACAGAGCTGTTCCAGATGAACGTGATAAGAGCATGGTCTGTGGACGTTATGGATGGACAAGTCATGGCTTTGACAGCTGTTTCAGACAGATTAGATATCCTCCATGGTGGGGAGATCAACCTAGAAACAAATGTAATAAAGGAAGTGCTTTAGTACCAATGCAGAAAAAGGGAAGGAGATGGTTCATGCTAATGGGATGGGAGCTCAAGGTTCGAGTTCTTCTATAACAACATATGCAGATCGAGTGGGATTTAACAAGTTGAATGAGGCACAATGGAAGACTTTGGTGTTGATGTTTGAAGATAGGAAACAGCCACCGCCAACTTGTCTCTCTGGTAACTCATTCTTTGAAACTTGGATACTTGATAACAGAGCTACAAACCATATGACTGGGATTATGGAATACATTACTGATATTCAGTATATGAAACCTGTGAGAATTAAGCTACATGATGGTAGATTTACAGTGGCTAATCAAAAAGGTGTTGTTCTCATGGGAATGCAAATTGAGCTGCAGAATGTTTTCTTGTCTAAGAGATTAGATTGCCATTTGATTTCTGTGTCATAATTGACTCGAGATAGGTAGTGCATTATTCAGATGCCTAACAATCTTTGTACTATCCAGGACAGCAGCACGAAGACCCTAATTGGTGTGGTTGAGCAGCTTAGCGGACTGTACTTCTTTAGGAGCATGAATGTGGTTGTGGCGTTGATGGCTGGGTGCACGGATCGCTTGTCACGAAATGTGTTGGGGTCAAAATCGGTACGACGGAATTAATAGCCAAAACTCTCCGCAAGAATATAAAAAGAACAGTTTTATAAAGCTCGAGAATTGTTTTATAAAACTCGAGAAATCGTTTTATAAAACTCGAGAAATCGTTTTATAAAACTCGAGAAATCGTTTATAAAACTCGAGAGATCGTTTTATAAAAATCGAGAAATCGTTTTATAAAACTCGAGAATCGTTTTATAAAACTCGAGAAATCGTTTTATAAAACTCGAGAGATCGTTTTATAAAACGCGAGAAATCGTTTTATAAAACTCAAGAAATCGTTTTATAAAACTCGAGAAATCGTTTTATAAAACTCGAGAATCGTTTTATAAAACTCGAGAATCATTTTATAAAACTCGAGAATCGTTTTATAAAACTCGAGAAATCGTTTTATAAAACTCGAGAAATCGTTTTATAAAACTCGAGAATCGTTTTATAAAACTCGAGAATA
>CAKOAT010071488.1:141905-196655 GCA_932364175.1 Eruca vesicaria subsp. sativa | reverse complement strand
AGCGATCCTCGAGTTTTATAAAATGATTTCTCGAGTTTTATAAAACGATTCTCGAGTTTTATAAAACGATTCTCGAGCCTTACAAAACGATTCTCGAGCTTTATAAATCGATCTTTCGAGATGCATAAAACTGCTGCGTTTACGCGTTTGCGGGGAATTTTGGCTATTGATTCCGTCGTACCGATTTTGACCCCAACAGCGCCGAGCCATCAACTCCGCAGCAACCTCTCTTTTGCCTGCCCTACGAGCACGGCGAGCCATCGCGTCGGAAAGTTCCAAGCTTCGACGGGATTCAGCTTCATATTCTTCTCTCACGCGAGCGGCCTCCTTTGCAGCCAAATCCTGGGCGCGAGAGAAACTGGCATCGATCTCCTCTCTGATACAAACAGCCTCCGCCTCTGCCGCTGCAGCCCTGGATTCGGCCCTGCGAAGCTCCGCACTATTCGCATTCACCGCCTCGCTCATAAAGCAAAGACTCTGCGAAATAGAACAAACATCCTTCATAAAAACGTACATACATAATCATAAAAAAGAATAGGCAAACCTTGTTGAAAAGCCTCGACGCTTTCGCAAACGGTGTGTCAGCTGGCCCTTGGGATGACGTCTCAGCTGGATCAAATTCGGAGGGCGAAAAATCAATAAGATCCTCGATATCAAAATCTTCGATAGATGCCCGACCATGGTCGACCGGAACTTCTCTATCTTGCGGAGATCTAGATCTTTCCCTCTCCTCCGCACCATCGTCCACCTTGAGATCGGCATGACCATCGCAAGAAAAACCGGACGAATAATGGGCGGCGGCACGACGGATCCTTTTCGGAGAAAAAAATCCCCAATGAAGCAGGCCACCGCGCAGAAGATTCATAACCTTCGGAAAATCTTCAAGCGACGGTACCGGAAGCGCAGGCACTGCGAAACAAACGAAAAAGTTAAGACCTATATTTACACAGATATGGGTATCACGTTAATGAAATACCATTTGTCACCCGCGCAGCCTTAATCAAAGGAATACAACTCTCCTCCACCAATTCATTGTCAATTTTGACATAAAAGAAACGGTGGATCCAGTCGTGATCATTCGAGGCAAGCCCGCCGACAACCGTCATGCCCCGTCGGGGGGCTAAGTAAAAACCATCCTTACTCACCTTAAATGTCAATATAGACAAAAGATAATCCACGTCGAGGGACATACCGCGTTCATATCCCAACACCAGAATCCTGGTAAGGTGCTGTAGGCCTTTAGGGCGTAGTTGGCCGAATGGTACTCCAAACCTATCCAAGAATTCGAAAACGGCCCGAGGAATAGGGAACCATAGATGGCAGGTTAGCAAAAAGGCTTCATAGCACGTAAAATAACCCGGAGGCGGATTCTCGGCACTCATACCCTCGACAGGGATGCAAAGCTGAACCGACTCGGGGATCGCACAGGTATTTTTCAAATATTTGAGAGAACCAACGGTGCTCGTGCTCCTGCCAACCTCCCTCTTCCGGGGATTATTTTTTTTCGGAACCCAGAAAGTCGAAGGCGGCACCTCCGTGGCAATCACGGCTGAATAATAATCTGCGAACTCTTCCTTAGTCGTAGAGAAACGTCGAAAGACCGGCTTGGGGAGAGAACAGCCGCTGGGAGTATCAAGGTCGCTCGGATCAAAGATTGATGCATGAGCATTATCTGAAACTTTCCGTCCGAAAGACATGTTGGATAATCAAAAGAAAAAATGATCTAAAGGAAAAAGTAGAGAGAAGTCTTTCTAAAACTNTGCGAACTCTTCCTTAGTCGTAGAGAAACGTCGAAAGACCGGCTTGGGGAGAGAACAGCCGCTGGGAGTATCAAGGTCGCTCGGATCAAAGATTGATGCATGAGCATTATCTGAAACTTTCCGTCCGAAAGACATGTTGGATAATCAAAAGAAAAAATGATCTAAAGGAAAAAGTAGAGAGAAGTCTTTCTAAAACTTAGGCAAGTTATGGAGGAATGAATGAAATTTTTTACAAAACTCACTCCATATACTTATAGGAAAGAACTTTATTATTTACCTTTGGACTTTTGGCCATTAAAGTTCCGCCTAATTCCACCAAACTCGCCAAACTCGCCAAACAAGCTCAATGCACTCGCAAGAATCTCACGATTCTTACGAGCTGGGGGGCTAACTGTTGGGGTCAAAATCGGTACGACGGAATTAATAGCCAAAACTCTCCACAAGAATATAAAAAGAACGGTTTTATAAAGCTCGAGAATCGTTTTATAAAACTCGAGAGATCGTTTTATAAAACTCGAGAAATCGTTTATAAAACTCGAGAGATCGTTTTATAAAACTCGAGAAATCGTTTTATAAAACTCGAGAGATCGTTTTATAAAACTCGAGAAATCGTTTTATAAAACTCAAGAAATCGTTTTATAAAACTCGAGAAATCGTTTTATAAAACTCGAGAATCGTTTTATAAAACTCGAGAATCATTTTATAAAACTCGAGAATTGTTTTATAAAACTCGAGAAATCGTTTTATAAAACTCGAGAATCGTTTTATAAAACTCGAGAAATCGTTTTATAAAACTCGAGAGATCGTTTTATAAAACTCGAGAGATCGTTTTATAAAACTCGAAAAATCGTTTTATAAAACTCGAGAAATCGTTTTATAAAACTCGAGAAATCGTTTTATAAAACTCGAGAATCGTTTTATAAAACTCGAGAATCATTTTATAAAACTCGAGAATCGTTTTATAAAACTCGAGAAATCGTTTTATAAAACTCGAGAAATCGTTTTATAAAACTCGAGAAATCGTTTTATAAAACTCGAGAATCGTTTTATAAAAATCGAGAATCGTTTTATAAAACTCGAGAAATCGCTTTATAAAACTCGAGAGATCGTTTAATAAAACTCGAGAAATCGTTTTATAAAACTCGAGAAATCGTTTTATAAAACTCGAGAAATCGTTTTATAAAACTCGAGAAATCGTTTTATAAAACTCAAAGATCATTTTATAAAACTCGGAGATCGTTTTATAAAGCTCGAAGGTCGTTTTATGAAATCCGAAGATCGTTTATAAAACTCGAGAATCGTTTTACAAAACCACAAAAAACCAAAAATGCCGTAAAACGCGAACTAGTCGCAACTAGTTCGCCCATCGGCGAACTAAGAAGCACTCTCTAGTTCGCCCATCGGCGAACTAAGCCGGGCCCAGCTTAGTTAGCCGATGGGCGAACAAAGAGTCACTCTCTAGTTCGCCCATCGGCGAACTAAGCCGGGCCCGGCTTAGTTCGCCGATGGGCGAATTAGGACATGCCCGACTAGTTCGCCCATCGGCGAACTAAGCCGGACCGGCTTAGTTCGCCGATGGGCGAACTAAAGACGTCCCGGACACTCCGCGTCTCGATTTCCCGCATTCCCGATTCGAAACTTACGTCTTTCGACAAGGTCGCGTTCTAAACCACGGCCGAAATATTTCCCGTTCCATCTCGATCCGACTTACCGTCCGAGTTTTACGATAAAAACCGTAAAACATCGTTTTCTCGGAAAGAACTCGAGGAAATCGTATAAAAACGGCAACGGTTAAACGAAACACCGAACATTGCCTAAACTATACGATTTATTCGAGATTTCTCGTTAAAATCATAAAAACGCCCTTTTTAATAAAAAACGTCGAGTAAGTCGTAAAAAAACGTGTTTTTAATAAAAAGTCGAGTAAATCGTAAAACCTTGCGATTAACTTGAGTAAATTATTAAAAACGATGTCAGATCAGAAAACGATCCCGTAAAAGTCGGAAAACGGATTTATCGCAAAACGGCCCGAAAGGACCTAAAACGCGATAAAAACCCATCTCGCGATCTTAACGGAATCTAACCCGCAGATTTGACAACATTTTGACGGTTTACTCGCAGAAGGAAAATAAAAGTCAAGTTTAAAGATAAAAGGAAGGTTTGAAGAGAAATAGAAGATTNGAAGAATGGAAAATTCCCGATTTAGTCAAATCTGGGCGAAATGGAAAGATCGGATAGCCAAGGCGAGGAGTATATAAAGAGGAGGTCTAGGGCAGAAGCACACACACGAAATTCAGAGCTCTCACCACCAAAACTAGCATTTAGGAATCTTTCCGTTTTTCTGTTAGCGAGCTGCGTCTCAATTAGGGTTTTCTAGTTCATACGTTTTCGGCTACTCTCTTTGTACTAGTTCAACGCAGATTCGGAATAAGAACCTTCTTGCTTTCAATCTCGCTTATCTTCTTTTTAATTCTAAGTGTTTTCGTCATCTTAATATTTGTTGTGCGGTTCTCGCAGATAGCCGGTTCCTCTGGAAACTTAGGGTTTTCCCGAAGTTTCCTTATTTACGATTTATTTGACAGTAGGGTGAAATCGACTCCCACAAAATGTATGGCATTGATGACTAGGAAACCCATCTCTTAAAGTTGTAGACAAGCTGCATGTTTATGGTTTTTTTTAGTTCTTATGTTTTAACGATAAGACATGTGAAATTTGAATCCGCGCTAAACATTCTCGTGATGTATTTCCGATTAGTTTGAATAATATTACTACTTCTTTTGATTTGATACACTGCGACTTATGGGTACCCTCTACAACACCAACTCTTTGTGGAGCTTAATACTTCTTGACTATTCTAGATGACAACTCTCGCAGTTTATGATTCTATCTATTACTAAACAAGCAATAAGCACCGGTTAAAATAAAAATCATTATTTTCGCTCATACACTACATGAAATAAGGGTTTTAATAGCATTAGATTATAACGTTTTTGACCGTTCTGCTATTGTATACCAATATTAGTTTTTTTAATAGCGTTTATAAATTTAAAACGCTATGTTTGGTATCGCGTGAAAATAAAAAAATTTAGCCGCGTTAATTTATTAAGTATAGGCGCCTTACCATTACAAATCTAAAATTAAACGCTATCATAAATGTTAAATATATCAAATTTTAATAAAAAATACTTATTTTGAACAACAATAAAAAATACTCTAAGTTAACCTTTGGACTTGATACACAAAAAAAAGTCAATTCTCTCCCCCTGTCACTTTACGAGAAATCGAACAAGCACCATACGACGACGTCATCTCCTCCATAACCGGAGGAGGCTTTCTGAGGAGAGGAAGAAAGGTCATCGTCGGCTTATGATTAAGACCTCCTTCTCGTTTAATTTCAAGCTTGGACGTTGCTTCTTCTTCGCCTCTCTCTCTTTCTTCACCTTCTTCGTTCACCAAGGTTCAAAATCATTCCCTTTTCCCTAATTTCATCCATTTGGATTTAAAGTCGAGATTTTGTTAATGTTTCTGGCTTGATTGGGTTGAAGATTGGTTCAATTGGATTTAAAGTCGAGACTTTGTAAAGGTTTCTCGCTTGATTGGTTCAATTGGATTTTAAGGTTTGATTTTTTTTTTAATCCAGGACGGGAGGAGGATTAGTGTTAGGGACTGTGCTTTGTTTAAGCCACCTCAGGATTCCCACCATTTATTGGTTTGATCCGTTTGCTCCTTCCTGAGAAAAAAGGCAACAACTTTAAGCTTCGTGTGAATTGGCTTTATAGACCCTCGGAGTTGAAGCTTGGCAGAGGCAGATTCAACAGCAAGAGCAAGTGATATCTAATGAAGATAATCAGAAGCTGAAGCAGCAACAACAACAACAACAACAACAAGGGAACCCAAACCCAAACCCAAACAAGAAGAAGAAGAGAACCCAAGATTCGTATCCGTTCGGAAACTACAAAAAATACTATGGCTATAGAGTGAGTCATATTCCTTCATACTCTCTCTTTCATCCTTCTTTAATGTTGTATGTGCTGATTTTGCATCTCTTTTTGGACAAACCTTGTAATGGTGTTGTTATTAGATAAGCAATGATATGGATGAGGATCCTCGGGTTAAAGTGTTGAAGAAAGAATGGTTTCAAGGCAAGGACTGTCTTGACATTGGCTGCAATAGCGGCATCATGACCATCCATATTGGTAAAAGTTTTCATTATAATCATCACAACAGTGTTGTTGTTGGATGTGTCAAAGAGATTAGGTTCTACTAAACACTAAGCTGATTAGTCTCTGATTCTTCTATTCTCACCCTCTGTCTCTCTTTCTCTTTCGCTGTTTTGATCTTATTTTGTGGTTGCTACGCCTTTAGGTTACTTATCGTCAAAATCCGTTATGGAATGTTGATTCTGTGAAGAATTTAGGTTTCTTGTGTTCAGAAAGATGTAGTTTTGGTGGATTGCATAGGATTTAGAGATAGTGTTTATACTGGGATTATTGTCTCCTGCTTGAAGCTAGAATATTACATACAAACTTATGAAATGTTCTTTAACTAGTTAAAGCTTCCAGTTTCTTAGCTAGATCTTTGTGAGACACTTTTGTGGTATGAAACCTCGAACCATTTCATAAGTTAATATAGTGTTGATGAGTGCTAGTATAGGATAATTCACGAATGGAATTTTCCTTTTGAGTGTTAATTTGTTATGCTTATATAATATATCAAATGATTGTACTGAGCACACTTTGTGTTTCTCACTTGCTTTATGATTTGCTTGGGGGTGTGTGTTTGTTTTGATGCGCAATTTTTTGATATTGAAGAAGATGAGAAGCTGGTTGGAGAAGATGAGATGGGAGCAGAGATTAGAGTTTGAAACTGAATGTTAATAATGTATGTAGTTCTTGAGAAGTTGAACGTATTATCTTATATCCTTATCTCAAATCCTTGTATGTTTTTGGATCTTTAATGAAAAACATATGATATTTTATTATTTACTTTTGTGTTTTGTTAAGAGTATAAAATCCAAACCCTAAAGACTAAATTTAATCTTTTGAAAATTTATCCTCAAATTTCTTTATTTATTTGTGTTTTGTTAGAGTATAAAATCCAAACTCCAATGACTAAAAGTTCATTCAGATTTATAAAAAAAAAATGATTTGTATTTTTCTGATTTTTTTAGGAACTAAACTCAAAATTAAATAATTTTAAAAGTTAAATCTCAAATTTATATAAATCTCAAACACTTTGTTAAAAAAAACCTCAAACAATTAATCATAAATCTACACCCTAAATCTAATACCCTAAACCTTAAACTTAAACCCTACATACTAGTCATAGATCTAATCTTTTCAAATTTATAATATTAATTTAACATAAACTTCAAATCTATTATGTTTATCAAATCTCTTTATCACATCCAAATAAATTACCTTAAGTTCTAGACCCTAAACATGCCCTAAACCCTAAACATGCCCTAAACCTTAACTACATATCTCAAACTCTATATCTTGAATTTTATTTTATACATGAATTTTCTACTTTAAACATTTTAATCCAAACACTCAAATAACATACATAAATATTCAACTTAAACATTATAATACAAACCTTACATATATCCCTAACCCTACTTATAACTCCAAACCCTATATCATTTCAAACTCTCTACAAGAAGTATTAAATCATAACATTTTAAATTTATAACATTTATATTATACTAAATGATGAAACTATACAAACTATAAAATTTAAGTAAATGAGTATATTCATAATATAACTTCAATCCCTAAACTTCTAACCACATACTTCATATTGATCTATATCATAAAACTTAAAATCTAAATTTTTAATATTTTAATCAATCACACAATTTTAAAATTTAAATAAAAAATACAGATTATATACAGATTAAAAGTTTTAAATTATGATATCAAATTATTTACAGTTTAATAATATTACAACAATTATAAAGAAAAAAAAGACAATATTTATTTTTTCTGAGCCATTGATTGATTTTTCAATCAAAGATCTAAAATCAATCTTCTATCTATCTCCACCTTTGTTTTTTATTGGTTGGACTCGGATCAACTTCTGAACCGTTAGATGATACTCAATCAACGGTTGAGATTTGTCTCCTTATTTTCAATTATTTTCTGAGAACAGAGAGAGAGAGAGGCGATGGGTAAAGAAATCGACGCCATAGCAAACCTCGGCTCCTTCTCTTCCTCTTCCTCCAATTTCTTCTTTCTTGTCTCTCTCTCTCTCTGAAACCACCATCACCATAACCTCCGACGCGCCATCTCTATCTCCTCGTTCTCTGTCTCCGCCAATGAAGCTGTATCAACCACCATCACCATCTCAAGTCCTTCTGACTACGAAAGAGAGAGAGAGAGAGAGAGAGAGAGAGAGAGAGAGAGAGAGAGAGAGAGAGAGAGAGAGAGAGAGAGAGAGATAAAGGGAGAGAGTGTGATGATCTTTTGATTTAGGGTTTTTGTGGATTAGGGTTTTGATCTGTCCTCACTATCTGCTTCTGTTATAGTGTTGTGATTTGGTAAACTATATGTTTCTGTATCAATGGATCTCGATTAGGGTTTCAGAGATGTAATGGTTAGTTTGGTTTCTCTCTGAGTAATGGTTTTTCTCGTTTGACCTCCTCACCACCACCACGACAGGTAAACTCACTTACCCTTTCTCTTATCTGTTTGCTCTTTCATCTTCTTATATACTTGTCATTGGTTTTTGTTTTGTTTACAAATCTAAGATATCGTGTTTGAGAAGAGAGAGAGAGAAACGATTGGGAAACAATGGAGTTACTGACAAGTTCTTCTTGAGAAAAGCCTCACCTTCTGAGTTTGAGCAATTGGCTAGGTACATGGTTTACTTTCTCCTTGTTTGCTATTGAATTTTCCGAGTATTGACTCATGAATGTTGGTGTTTTGGGTTTAAATTAATCTTACAGGGAAAGATTCACATGGCATAACTATTTACTTATTATGTGTTAATTAACAGGGAATGCTCAAAGGTTCTCCAGCCAAGTCGCTCTTGGGTATTTTTTTTTGTGTGTGTTTGATTCATCAGATGTCTTGGAGTCATGGCAGAAGAAGATTCATCATTAATGGTCAAAGGTTTCATACAGATGCGGTGAAGCGAATTGGTATGTTGTAATGAGAGCTCCACCTAGAGGTTATCATGAGTTGGAAACAAAAGAGGATTTAGGTGGTGCACCTTTGCCTATACAAGATGTCGATGACTTGGCTGGTGAAGCTTCTGATGATGAGAGTCTTTATGTTAGGGATGATTGTGAAGGGTTGTTAGTGGTAGATTGATAGTATTTGGAAGTGTTGTGGTTTGATGGTTTATGTAAAAGAGGATATGTTTTGTTTGTTAAAACAAATTTTAGCTTTAATAATATCACTAATTATTTTTATTACAAATATTTGAAATAAATATTAAATTTTCAAAAATAAAACCAAATCGTAATTAATTTTAATAAAATTTCTGATATTAAAGAACAGATTAATAACACGACACATACGAAACATTTGCTATCTTTGTATACGTAAAATCAAAATAATTAGTTTTAATAACGGTTTTACAGCCTTATTATAAGTATTAACAATTGCATAGACAACACCGCTATTGTTGTTTATTTTAATATAGCATACGACTGTTCCGCTATCGAAAGTGTTGGACCTATTATGACGGGCGATCTCAGAGCGTTTTAAGGAGCGCTATGGTAGCGATCTCATAGCATTTAACGTCCGCTAATAAAACCCATATTTCTTGTAGTGATAGAAAGAGAGTTTAATAAGAGTATCAAAACATTCATGTCTGATAATGGCAGTGAGTTTGTTTTCTTAACAAATACTTTTTGAGATAAGGAGTGATACACAGAGACTTCATGTGTTGGGACTCCTCAACACAATGAGAGGGTTGAGAGGAAGCACAAAATATACTAAATGTGGCTCGTGCGTTGAGATTTCAAGCCTTGTCGCCGATAGAGTTTTGGGGAGAATGTATTCTTGCTGCTGGATATCTGATCAACCGTACTCTATCAGAAGTTTTGAAAGGGGAAATATCCTTTGAGATGTTGTACAAGCAACCTCCACCGATTTAACATATTAGGACAACTGGTTTTTTTGTGCTTTATTCATGAACAAAAGCATGGAGGAGATAAATTTGCAAGCGATAGCAGGAGAAGTATCTTTGTTGGCTATCAATTCGGTAAAAAGGGGTGGCGTGTATACGACTTGGAAAACCGGAAACATTGGTGTCTCGAGATGTGATCTTTATGGAAGAATAGTTTACATTTGCGGGTCATGATAATGCTGATACAGAGGAGAGTGGGATGTTGATGTCGATGATACAACTTACTGTTCCATTGGATGAAGTTGATTTGCATCAGCCTCTGGCTCCTGAGAGTGATGTCGGTAATGATAGTGATCAGATAACACCAACTGCAGTGGTGACAGATACAGAACCTCAGCTAGAAGCGGTATCAAAAAGAGATCCTAAGTCAGGTTTTGTTTCAATGAAACTGGATGGTAATGATATGGCTGATAACAATAATGAAGTGGAGGCTATTGATCACGAAGATCTTGATCATGAATTGGTCGTAAAGGATTCACCACCTAAAACAGAGCCTCTTGGTCGTGGACACAGACCAAAAGTAATGTCAACACGACTTAAAGACTTTGTGGCAAATATGAAACATGAGATGTCATGTTATCCAATAGAAAACTTTCTATCAGGTGATCGGTTTTCCCCAGATCATCGATGTTTTCTTGCAGCTTTCCCCACACATGCAGTTCTTCAACAGTAGGCCCTGATTTATGTGGACGACTTAATTATTACGGGTAGTTCACAGGAGTTGGTTTGACTTTAAAGCATACGTGAGTAAATACATTAAGATGAAAGATCTTGGATTTCTTAAATATTTCATGGGGATAGAAATTACACGAAATGCATCTGGTAAGTACTTGTGCTAGAGGAAATTTGCTCTTGACATCATAACTGAGGCTGGTCTGCTTGGAGCGAAGCCGGCATCATTTCTTTTGGAAATGTATCATCAACTGGTGCAACGATATCAGATCCTAAACGGTATTGATGTATAGTTGGGAGACTGATATACTTACGAGTGACAAGGCAGACTTGTCTTATGCGATACATGTTCTATCTCAGTTCATGAAA
Source organism: Eruca vesicaria subsp. sativa (assembly GCA_932364175.1). NCBI lineage: Eukaryota > Viridiplantae > Streptophyta > Magnoliopsida > Brassicales > Brassicaceae > Eruca > Eruca vesicaria. The sequence goes on along the minus strand of CAKOAT010071488.1, from coordinate 185,715 downwards.
ACACCAAAGCAAGATCACATGGACGCAACTATACGAGTGGTGTAGTATCTTAAGTGGAATCTTGGCCAGGGGAATATTGCTTAAATTATGTCAACCTCTTACTCTTACTACATGGTGTGATGCAGATTGGGGAGTGTACATTATTACTTGATGTTTGTTGACAGCATAGTTTATTCATCTTGGTGACTCACCGGTTTCAAGGAAGACGTTTAAGCAAGTATAGTGTAAATACCCCTCATCTGGGATAACAAGTCAACGGATGTCAAAGACTTGGGATCTACCAGTGATTGAAGTGGGATGATATAAGAAGATTTCCTCAGAAATTTTGTCGGAGAAGTTTGAAGCTTGGTCGAGTGAAAATCAGAGTTGATCGAAGAGATGGAACTGAGTTGCGATATGGTCGAGGTTGAGCACATAGAATTCAATGAAGTCAGCAAATCAAGTAAGGTTCAATCCTAATCGTATATATGGATTAAATGAAGACATTTGGTCGAGTTAGAATCAAGTTGGTTCAAGCGGAACGACAAATGCACGATAGAGGTTTTGGAGATGGTCGATACAGAGAATTGGTAACATCCAAAGGACGAAGATGACCAATATGATTCCAGGAGTTTGGAGATCAACCTAGGAACCTTTCCTAAGGTATATGAATTCATTATATGGAGTTTTGGTCAAGGCAGAATCGAGATGGTTTGGAGAAACACGGTTTTGTAGGATTTGTTGATATGGTCGAAATCGGCTAATCGGATGAAATGAAAGCCAAATGAATATGTGCAAGATTATGCTTGGGATTAAAAGAAGTGTTTTGGACAAGATATAGACTCAAAATTATGGTCCACTTTTGTGTAAAAATGTCAACAAAATTTGTCCCACCAGGGTTAGGTCGTACGCATCAAGGAGGCCAGAGTTGTCGAACGCATCAATGACGATGGGATCAAGATTTAGAGCAGAGTTCTTAGGTGCCGCACGTTCAAAATGGTGAGACATTCTTTTTGCAGAGTTTTGATATAAGGAGGAGACTTTGATACGAGAGAGAAAGTAATGAGCTTGAATCTCCAAAGCTCTTGTTTTTATAGTGAATTGTTTTGTAATCCAATTTAATACGACAGATCTTAGAGATCGATTGAAAAACTCCCTCAAATAATGATAATGGAGAGACGTGGATTGCGTTGTGTGATTACTGTTTGTGATTCCTTCACTTTCCAAAAAAAATTGTAGATAAGGATCTCCTTTTTTTATTGGATTTGAGAATCTTTGTTTCCATAACAAAGTACTGATTTTACTCTTTTCTTCACAAACAAGATTAAAGGTTGATCTATTTGAATTAGTTGCAGAGAAGTCATTAAGAGGCATTTCCAAACCACAAATTGAGTCAAAGGAATCTGATTCTCTTTTGAAAATTGATGGATCAATATAATTATATCTCAATCTCCAAGCATTAACATGGGATACGATGATATTTGCTGAGATTAGACGAACAATTTGGTTCGATCTTGTTGCAGGATGATCACGAGAGCAGCCGTTACGGCTTTTATTTTACACTGAGCCGACCGTCAGAGATTTGAAAAAAGATGTCAGAATATATGTTACCGGAGTGGCTAGAGAGAGTCTCTTTTAAAAATGTATCATTACATTTACTTGAACTCAGTTGGATAGGTATAGTTTCAACAATATTACCACTAGTCAACTTAAACTTTTGGTACCATTCTAACATATTCTAACAAACATTAGTGGACATCTATTGATAATATACTTTAATATACGTTAATGACCAAGTTTAATTTTTTTATACATATTTGTAGTGATTATGTAGAGAAACCCATAAAAAATATATTAACCAAAATTACTGTTTTAAATCACCTAAGTGACTATACCATGCTTATAGGTGAAATGTTAAAGATTGTTATAATTTTGATGAGACTTTAGATTTTATTTATTTTTATCAATTCTAAAATAAAAATAACACTAAAATGAACTATATTTAACTTTCAGATTTGAGTGCCTTAATAAGATCTAAAATGACTATATAAAATCAAATGTATAATAAGTCATGTAATCAAAGAGTTATAAACGAGGTGAATCACAAAAAAATATTAAGGTTTAGAAAGGATTGTTTGTAATAAAATATACATATATTTATAAGTGTATAAATCTATATTTATAAGGATTATAAATCATATAAAATTCTATCACGTTTCTTTTTATATTAAAGAGAAATCATTTAAATGATTTTTGGTTAATATTTATAGATGAAATATTAAAAAGTTGTTATAGTTTCAATAGTTGATGGTTTTAGTTTTTATTTATTTTTCACTGATAGAATAAAAATAATCAATTATCTTGCAACTTTTATATTTGAACTATGGTAGGCCCGCCCTACGGGCGGGATTTGATGGATTAGTTTTAAAATAATTTATAACTTTATGTAAATTTTGTTTTATGTTAGATTGAATGTGAATATAATTTTGTTGTCTACAACAAATTTCAACTATATAACTAAAACTATTGAATTCTTAGTATTTTGCTTTTATAATTCTAAATTGTAAAGTTTTATAGTGTTTTCAGTTTTATAACACTATAAGATATATAAATCAGTCATATTTGGTTAAAAGAAGATGAGATCCATAATTCCAATACCATTGTATCATTTTTTTGTAGGATTCTTTGTCAAAGTTATTGTAGTGGTTTTATAGAATGTTAATAATTGATATCATCAACAATTGAGGTTGATTTTGATAAATTTTTTGATAAATTATGATGTGTTCTATTTATTTAAAATAAGAAATTATATCTAAATTAAATATTTATTTAAAATCAATTTATATATATTAAAACAAAAATACTAAAATACATGAATATAGATAATAATATTGATTAACAAAATCATATATAAATTCTTTAAAATTTTAAAGTTGTAAGTATCTTTATAAATAAAAACTATAAATTTTATCATTTGATAAATTATGACCAAGTCACATGTCGCATTAGGATGAACCCATTTATTGAGAAAACAAATTCCAAATTGGAACAAAGATTAAACAAAAAACAAAGAAAAACTATTTTATATACAATATATTTTAATTTTATAAATATTTATTCTAAGCTAAAAACAATGCTATTACGAACAAATAATAAATAAATTATTGAGTTTATACTGTTATTTTTAATAAATAATTTTTGCTTTGAGATAAAATAACATTAACATTCACTATTTTCTATTTTATAGAGAATACAAAATTCATAACAATAAATCAAAAATATAATGACATATACTACTAATCTTCTCCGTGAAGATTATATTACTTCTCGATCAATATAAATGAAGTTGATGTTAAAAAAAAATGAAATATACTACTTGGTATTAATTATCTAGTACTACGCGCTGTTGTTTTAGTAAATTTTGTGGTTGAAAATAATGATGCTTTGTTTGGTTATCCTTTGGATATAATGAATGGGATGATGTTTTTTGTTGTAAAGATTTTTGTCCGGCAAAAACTGATTTATTTGTGCATATTGAGAAAATCATTTATGTTGAAATAGGAAACAATTGGAGATAGAGATGCAGCGGTCAGATTATTGAGAAAAAAAACTATGAGCTCTTAAGAATGTTTTCTGGAAAATTACATTTGTTTTGGTTAACATTTTACATTTTATATATTTTACGTATTTGAGTTTTTACTTGTTGTCAAATATATATGTATTATGAAATTGCTATTATAATTTTTAGCATCCATTTAGGCTGTGTTTTTCCAGTGAAAATACATTTTCATTATTCATATTTGCGTGATTTTATTTTTGTGTAATATTATATATATTATTACTTGTATGTAAAAGTTCAAGTTTAATAGTGGTAACAGCGGATATATATATATTTAGCTTTTGACATTTTTTTATATTTTTAATCTAAGGAAAGAAACGAAAAAGCGTCGTGAGATCATAAGGAAAAATAAATCGTTTATCGGCTGAAGAAGAAGAGTAAAACAACCCTAATTGAAGATCATTGAAATCAAAGATGTTGGAGAATCTATGAACCTAATCTTGTGTAATGCTAATGTAATAATAGATTTACCTCATTATATAATTTCTATGTAATGATTTTCACGTTTTCAGTTTAATATATATATTTAGCTTTTGATATTTTTTTATATTTTATGTATCTAAGTTTTTATTTTTTTGTTAAATATATTTATAACTTTTACTGTTTTAATTTTTACCATATATTTTGTTTATATTTTTATAGAGATTTTTTTTTGTATTTGCGTGAGATTATATATGTAGTATTTTAAATATTTTATTTAAATCTAAGTTTGATGGTGGTGTATGAGTATGTATATATTCTATAAGTGAGTATGAGTGTATATTTATAGGAACCCTTTTTGGCTAACCTCGCATGTTTTAAGTCCTAGATGTTTTTAAGTCATAACCGGAGAAAGCTATAAGCCTATTTAAAATAATTTTTATGTTAGTTTTAATTTATATTTAAATGTTACTTAGAATTGTAGTGCAAACCAAAATCTACATAACCCTGAGGGTGTTATTGGTTTGTATATTTTACTGGATTTGAAAATACAAATCAAATATAATGTTAGTGGTTCTATGATTTTAAAATCCCTATTCAAATTCATTGTTATTGGTTCTATGATTTTAAAATATATATTCAAATTCATTGTTATTGGTTCTATGATTTTAAAATAGATTTTAAAATTAGACGTTATTCAATAACAATGATTTGCTTGAGGATTTGATTTTAAAATAGATTTGAGTGGATTTGTGAGTTAAAAATACAAAAAAAAAGCAAATACTGAGTTGAACCTTGTTATTTTGATAGTGTATTATTGATTTTCTTAATAATTGTTTTCTTCCCCCAAATTTTACATACATATTATCCATTTTTCTCTAATAATAAACAAATACTAATATATTAACCAACCATCTCTAACTTAGTTTTATGTACACGTAGACGTTAATATAAAAATTTACCAAAGATCTCCCATAAGAGTTTTGGTCTACAAATGTTTTCTGGAGATTCTACTCGATAAATGACAAAGAGTTGTTTACCATCATCATGTTTTTCTGAGAAATGTTAAAATTTTTGATATATTCAAATCTCGATTTTTAATTTTTAATGTGCATCCCCTTTTGCTTATAAGACACAAACGGAGAGAATATCTGTGTGTTAGTTTACGTGTAGTCTTTTTAAAAAGTTCTGACGAATCGATAACTTTTCTGAATAAAAAAGTTTTGATGAAGAAGAAGATCTTGAGGAAGTTACTGGAACTGAAAATCAACAAACGGAATATGCCAATCAAGTGAGAACGACAATAATAACAAGTATGTGAGAGATTTTATGTTATCATAATAACATAAGACATAGAAAATGATAAACCATATGTTGTAGTTTTATATATATTTTCTTTTGTTACAAAGCTGCGTTTATCACAAATCCATTTCGTTGATTTCTAATAATTCAATTATATTGATTTTGAAATATATTTCATTGATTCTGAAATCTACGTATTTGATTCTAAAATGTGTGGATTTGTCAAAAATTTCAAAATCCAAAAAGGATTTCTAAATCTATAAAATCCTAGAACCAATAACCCCCACTAAAACACACCAGAAGCAATCTTTAGGATTTTCCAGCTTAACTCGGTTAAAAAAACATTCTAAATTAATCATTCATATTTTGTATGTTTTCAAAATCATTATCTATATACTTTTCTTTGACATTTTACGTAATTTATACATAACAAAATATATTGAAGTTTGGCATAGCTTTTCTATATATGGTGATGAAGGCCTAAATGCTTTATAAGATATTCTAACAAACACTCTACTGTATATTTTGGATATTTTTTTTTCAAAAATCTTGGTTGCAATTTAATTTTGATTGATTAAAACATATTAATAGATTTAAATTTTGGTATATGTTGAGTTCTTGATTTTTGCTTCCCAGAGTTCTTATGCCTGTAGTATAATTCAGATTTCTGAGAAGCTGGTTTCAGGGACGATGTTATATGTCTCTTTGGTTAGATGTTTCAGAACATCATCTTAGCTTGTGTAGATCCTGCTATTGAGTTGCGGTTGTTAGTTTGCTTTAGTACCTCCAGACGTAACACCGTTAGTTTAAGGATACATCATTGTAGTGCTTTTAAGTTTTATATATTACATTTTATATCAGTCGTGAAAGAAGAAAAACTTGCTATTTTCTTATGAATACCATAAATATATTTACATGACTGAGCCTTAAAGATGCCAAATACTTTTTTCACACCGTGATCTCATTTGTGATAATCTCCCAACCAAGCAATAGATCTCATTAACAATCACTAATCTTCATATACCAAAGCACAATCCAAGATGATACAATATTTCATCATCAAAATGGAAAGTTTCAACCATTATTTGCGCCACAGCGGTGAAGCTCTAATGGGTAGAGATCAGATGCATCACCTTTCTGACAGCTTTAACCACTAAAGAGATCTCCTTGCAATGGTTAAATAACATCTTAGTCTTAGTGTGGCGCTGTAGCAACCAAAAAAAAAAACTAATGATTCAACATTTTATTTTGTAAAGTTGGCCAAGAAAATTTTACCCGCAGCCTTTAATTGATTTGGAGCTCTTGGCCAATAACATTATTTTCCACCTGAAGAAAAATGGTAGAGAAGGTAACATGCGATGATTTATTGAACTTAAAGTATCAGTGAGTGAGACTTGTATTACTTGGAATTCAGCAATTCTTTTCAACTGAGATGCTTCAACTCCTTCTGATAACAAAAGGGATGCAACCAAAACTGTATTTCACATCATCTTAACTAAATCTAATCAAAGAAAGAGAGTAACATGTTTAGCAGCCTTTACAAAATTGGCACTAAGCTGCTTAGGTTGCTCGATTTTGATTTTTGGAGTTGATTTTAGACCGTATATGTTCATAGCCTACATACACACATACACAATGTCTTTCCACCAAGAAACTTCAGCCTCTATCACATGACTTTTGTTAGCGCCTTCGCTCCAGCTTATAAGCACATATTCCTTGTTGTTCCTCTAATGGTCATGAATACATGTTTGAGCCTAGGTCCTTCTAAATCCCCACTCTTCTCTGAAACCTCATGTAAACCATTTTACAATAAGTCAATAATAGTTACATTAGAGAAGACAATCTAGCTAAATATGTGGGAATGAATGCGTTTGAGTTGAGACAAAGAACCAAAATCTCTAATCACTTGAATCTCAAGGACTTTAATGTCAAGTACTTTGCCATGAGTTTGAAATAGTTACCATCTTGTTCTTGACCAATCTGAAGAAGCTCAGGCTTAGCTTGACGTTATGCTTCAAACTGATCCATTTTTCCCCCAGAGTCTTCTCCCTTTCACAAAAACGTGGTGTCTTTAAAAACCCTTCATATCTAGTGCTGAACAGAAACTCTCTTATTTGCAGTTTTAAAGACAAAATTAAGAGACAAATTAATCGATGGATTGTTTATACAGTGATCAATTCTTCTATGATTCTAAATTCAACTCACAATACTTCTTAATCAATCAACATTCATGTCAAACATTATATTATACACATCAAACCTAACATATGAATAAGCAATAGTCAAATGCTAACTGAGATTTCTAATCATCAATTGTTTTTTTGGGAAAAGTAAAAAATGTTACCCAAAGCGATGATCCTTGGCAATGTATATGTAGACTGGCTAATTCTATGACGATCATCCACTGAAAAAATTCTGATCATCACCAAATCACAGTCTCTCACATGGCTTTTTGCCATATAGCGTTCTTCTTCACTTTGAGGTAGATAACCGAGACATGTCTCTCTGTGAGACAGACACCTGATCCGCATGCAACCTGCTCTCACTCCACCACCATCCATCAGAGAATTCAAAAGTCTCGAGGGATTCAAATTCTAAAGAGAAGGGGAAAATGAATTTCACGGAGACAACCTCACCTATAAATATTTATAGATTGACCGACTGGAATAAAGAGAGATTCAATGAATAAGAACGCGTGGAAGGATTTAATAAGTTTTTAAATGCAACGAATCAATACCTCTAGTAGCGTTTCAGAGGATTAGAACCGAAACAACACAATCAAAGCTTGGGACAGAGATTCTTCATGACGGTTCGGCTCATTAAACATCCTAATCTCCATGATTGGTTTATATCGTCAGAGAAGCAGACGATGAACCCTAAGTTTGGACATCGACTTTGAGGAAGAAGATCGGTCAAAAAACAGAAGAAGATCGGTCATCTTGGTCTCTCTCAATCGGGATAAGACATTATACAAAACTGAATAACAAAAAAGAGCCCAAATAAAAATATAGAAGAAAGCCCAAATAAACCGAAAAAAACAAACGAAGCACAACTTGGTAAAGGATGTACACGCGTCGTCCTCTGACTTCATCCATTTAGTGACGTCATAAAATGACGTGGGTTAATGAGAAGAGAGTAAAGTTGTTCTTTATAGTATAAGATACCCTATTCACATTTAAAAATAATATTTAAATATTTAATTCATATCAAAAACTATTTTGACCTATTTATTTTTGAAAACAAACCATACAAGAACAATTAAGATTTTGTTAAATTTAAAATAAATTGAAAATAATCAAAAAAATCAAAGAAATATAAGTAAAAAAAACATCCACAGAGCTAATATCAAAGTTATAGAAGCCTACGGCCAACGTATTGAAGCTACACAAAAACGTTTCAATTATTTCTTTTGAAGACTAGGCTAGTTGATCTTTTACAATTTAAATAAATGATTGTATTATAAATCATGTAAACAAATACTTATACATGAGGTGGATCACAGAAACTTATAAAATTTTGAAAATTTTGTTTGTAAATAGTTATAAATATATTTATAATTATATAAATTTATATTTATAAGAATATATAAATCATATAAAATCACATTTTTGTTACATGTACGTTTATAGGTGACATATTAATAAATTGTTACGGTCTCAATAGTTATAACTTTAGATTTTTATCAGTACTAAATTAAAAAGTAGTTATACAGTTAATTATCGCAACTTTGGATTGAATACCTTACTCATATCTAAAAGTAGAAGGGATATTTTATAAGGTAAACTTAAAAACTTTTTTTTATCACAAATATAGATCTTATAAATAAAAATGACAAAAATAGATTTAAATAATTTAAAATAAGTAAATATACACTTATATTTTTTGGGTTAATTTTTTTTGACAACAAATGACTAAACTAAAAAAGTGGTTCTGTCGGTTCGAAAAACCAAACCGAAGGTGACAAATCGACATAGAAAATAGCTGAAAGAGAACTCTTTACACCTCGTGTAAGTTTGTCCGTCCTATGATTTTGTGCTCTCGGTATATGTCGAACACGAAAGTTTGGGAAGAAGATCTTACTACGCTGAAATTATTTTATGTGTGTAGAAAATGCCGGCCATTCATCAGGTGAGAACACCATCTTTACCAGTTAAGAACAATCTTCATGTATTCCATTGCCCATAATATATCAGGGCTTCACACTCAGCATGTAAAGGTGACAGGCTTCACCGGAGACTCATCGCACCCATCATGATGTCATATGATCCTACCTTCTTGCAATATCATCCCTCTCCAGTAAAATATCCTTACTCCTCCACGCACCATCCCCAAAGCAAACCTAGTAAAATTAGAATTACTTTTTTGGTTAACTAATCCTAATTTTTTTTGTTTAGAGTCGAAAAGTGGGTTTTGGAATAGAATTTCAATTTTTATTTAAAAAGAAAATTTAAAATTTTCAAAATAAAAAATACTATTTTGGTCATTTTAATTTTTAAATTTTATTTTTTTGATAAAAATTTAAATGTCTATTTAAGAGAATTATCCAAAATAAATCATATTCAATTCTTTTTGCCAAACATTTTAAAAGAAACACATAAAAGAAGAATTAATTATTTTCGTTTAATTTAAAAGAAATTTAAACCAATTAAACAAATCAAAGAAACTTAAATAAAAAAAATTAGAAAGCTGATATCATAGCTATTCAAACCTTCGCTCATCGTCTTTGAATTACACAAAAAAATGGTTTCTTCTCTTTTGAACCCTCATGTTTTCTGTTTTTTTTTTTCAAAAGTTAATATTAAATTAAAAGTAATTCTACAACAAATTACCTAAACGAATTATAATGTTGAACTATTTGAAGTTATATATTGACATTTTTCGATTATCAAATTATTTGAAGTGAAATTTAAATTTTAATAATTTTCATATATTAAAATTATAACATTTTAAACAATTTATATATTCGTCCATATTAGAAAATAAAATTGTGGACGAAAAGCTAGTATAGAGTAATTGGAAGATAATAAATAAATTGTTGTTCCAAAAAATAATAATAATAAAAAAATTTCATGGGGCAGTTACGTTGCGACGTGGCAGCGTTTTCGCCAAAGGATACATGATCTTATTATATCCCGAGTGGGGGGAAATAGTGTCAAGAGTAATCGCATAACCTCCTTCCTTCCTGCGATCAATCAATCACTCATGGCGGAGAAGTTCAGCGACGGCATAGTTACCGTCAACCCTAAACCCTCCAAGGGTTTCTCCTCTAAGCTTCTCGATCTTGTGGAGAGAGTTGCCGTTAAGCTCATGCACGATGCTTCCCTCCCTCTCCACTACCTCTCCGGCAACTTCGCTCCCGTCCGGGAAGAAACTCCTCCGGTCAAGGATCTCCCCGTTGTCCATGGATTTCTTCCAGTAAGTTGTGAACTCTTTACACTCCATCCTTCTCCATCGGAAGGTTCTAATCGTCTCTCTTTTTGTTTGTTTTTTTTTGTTTAGGAATGCTTGAATGGTGAATTTGTGAGGGTTGGTCCGAATCCAAAGTTTGATCCCGTCGCTGGATATCACTGGCAAGTCTCATCTTCTTTTTTTTTTGTTTGCATGATCATCATAATGGTATTGTTGGTGGCTTTCCCTTTCTTATTATTGGTTCCTTTTCTTCGCAGGTTTGATGGAGATGGGTACGCCAACTGTTTCTTTGTTTAATCTAACCTAGGGGGATGCTTAGTTCTTTCTCTTCATTTTTTACTTACACGAATCTTCCTTCATGTCTCACACACCTTATATACTGCAGAATGATACATGGTGTACGCATCAAAGATGGGAAAGCAACTTATGTTTCTCGTTATGTTAAGACATCCCGCCTCAAGCAGGAAGAGTTTTTCGGAGCTGCCAAATTCATGAAGGTTATCTACTGATCTAGTGTATATATATTTATATCATTTGTGGCCTGGGAGCAATCAAATCTTATATATATATTCTTTAATTGTTGCAGATTGGAGACCTTAAGGGGTTTTTCGGATTGGTTATGGTCTACATGCAACAGCTGAGAACCAAACTGAAAGTATTGGACAACACTTATGGAGTTGGAACTGGTTGGTTGCTTCTTCCCTTCTTTACTTTCTCTCCTAGCTACTATTTTATACTAAGTCTAGCTCTCTTTCTCCATTCACCAGCTAATACAGCGCTCGTCTATCACCATGGGAAACTTCTAGCACTATCTGAGGCAGATAAGCCATGTAAGTCTCGACTACCCTTCTCGTTTTTTTTTTCTTTTGGTATACAATGTGAGCGCAGATATGTGAACATGATTTATTTATATACCAAAAGAAAAGCAAGGTTGGAAGAAGGTTTATGTTTGCTATCTTTTAAGTCAAAGCTTTTGGTTTGTAGATGTCGTCAAAGTTTTGGAAGATGGAGACCTGCAAACTCTTGGAATGATGGATTATGACAAGAGATTGACCCACTCCTTCACTGCACACCCAAAAGTTGACCCGGCTACGGGTAAGTCTTCACTTATATACTGAGGCGCAAGCTACTGACTATGTTGACTCATCATGGACCCTCTCTTTACAGGTGAAATGTTTACATTTGGCTATTCGCAAACGCCACCTTATCTCACGTACAGAGTGATCTCGGAAGATGGCATTATGCATGACCCTGTCCCAATTACTATATCAGGGCCAGTCATGATACACGATTTTGCTATTACTGAGAGTTATGCAATCTTCATGGATCTTCCTCTGCAGTTCAGGCCAAAGGTATGTTATTCACCAAGTTTATAGGTTACACAAGAGATTTTTGTTTTTGTTCAAATGGCACCAGTGAAGATGATTATAAAGCAAATATGGAAACTTCTTTATATTTTCTTTTGAGAATCCTAGATTCATTTGTCTATTATGAAATTGATTCCAAGGAAATGGTGAAAGAGAAGAAAATGGTATACTCATTTGATCAAACAAAAAAGGCTCGTTTTGGTGTTCTTCCACGCTATGCCAAGGATGAACTCATGATTAGATGGTTTGAGCTTCCCAACTGCTTTATATTTCATAACGGTCTGTGCTTTGCTATGTCTGATTAAGTTGTCAAATTTTTTATTCGATATATACAAATCAAACCTTTGCGAATGGCTACTTTTTATCCAGCTAATGCTTGGGAAGAGGAGGATGAAGTCGTCCTCATCACTTGTCGCCTTGAGAATCCAGATCTTGACATGGTCAGCGGCAATGTGAAAGAAAAACTTGAGAATTTTAGCAACGAATTGTAAGAATCCCTGACCTGTTGTACTCTCTCTTAAATTATATACTCGTCTCAAGTATTTCTTTTGCAGGTACGAAATGAGATTTAACATGAAAACTGGCTCAGCTTCTCAGAAAAAACTGTCGGCATCTGCAGTTGATTTCCCCAGAATCAACGAGTGCTACACTGGAAAGTATGAGTTCACCCTTGCTCTTGATATGCATTTTTGATATGCATTGTGTCCCTAGCAAGTAAATGCAATGTTTTCTTGTTTGTGTCGTCTAGGAAACAGAGATATGTATATGGAACAATCCTGGATAGTATTGCCAAGGTTACAGGAATAATCAAGTTTGATCTGCATGCGGAAGCTGAGACAGGGAAAACAATGCTGGAAGTAGGAGGCAATATCAAAGGAATCTATGATCTGGGTCAAGGCAGATTCGGTTCAGAGGCTATATATGTCCCTCGTGATGCAGGGGAAGAAGATGATGGTTACTTGATATTCTTTGTCCATGATGAAAACACAGGGTAGTTATTGCGCCTCCTTCGTATTTATCAATTTTGTCTTTCTGGTACAATAATAATATGGTGACTGAAAATTGGTAGGAAATCATGTGTGAATGTGATAGACGCAAAAACAATGTCGGCTGAGCCAGTGGCAGTGGTGGATCTACCTCATAGGGTCCCATATGGCTTCCATGCCTTCTTTGTTACAGAGGTGTGTACTAAAACCTAAACCCATATATTTCTTCTTTTACAAGCGATGCAACTCTAACCACCAGGGGGTTTGGTCTTTGGCAGGAACAACTCCAGGCACAAACTCTTGCATAAGACAAGTTGTGTGCATAGTTTTATATATGTATCTACCCTGGAGATGTGGAAAACCAGGAAAATGGACACGTGTTACATATACTATGATGACATCATGTATATTCTCATTTGAATGCCTCGTTTCTGTTTACATAAAGAAATTATATTTCATCATTCCAATAGGTTTCTTCTATATTCCCTTGGCCTTGTGAATTGAGGGAAGGAGAATGGTGGCTTTCTCCTTTGTTCTTTATGCAGCTTCAGAACTCCCACCTCAAATCTTGTAGTATGCCTGTTTTCTTACAACGAGAAGAATCAAACAAAGAAGAAAATACCATTTGAAGCCTGATAGTAGAGAAAGGGGGTGGGGAGAACTGAAGTAGAAACTTAAGGATTAGGACCATCACCGTATATGGATTTAGCTAGCATTCAGTATACAGTACGAGTGTTAAAACACATAAACGAAAATGGAAGTAGAATGAAAAATTACATGTACAGAGAGGACTGAACATGAGAGAGTAGTATAGTAGTGTGTGACATCTTCTTTTAGACTAATTTTTTCTGCTGACTACACTAAAACAATTACTTAGTGGAGAAAATCAATGGATGCTGGGCTCCCCAAAGACCTCGCTGTTACAGACCGGGCAAATCTGCATTCCATATTTGGAAAGGGAGACGTTTCAGTTGGAACTGGGGATGCATAAGCGAAGAACAAATAATGAATATATACCTACCTTGTTGATGCTCAGCCACTTAGATATGCATTCGGAGTGATACACGTGCTTGCATGGAAGATTCATCTGCTTCTCCCCAATCTTGTACTTGAGTTGGCATATCACACACCTGATCATTATCATCATACGCAAAGCTTTTGAGAAAACTGTGTATAACAACCCTGTCTGTGATGAACAACATTGTTATAAGGTTGTTGGTCTTTTTTACCTTTCCCCTGCTCTTTTCCTGGAGAAGAAGCTCCCCAACTTATATTTTCTGGTGGGAAGCGTTTCTATGAGTTCCTGAGATAGCCCTCGGCTTTCTGATCCTACCGCTTCCCCAAGCTCTATTAATTCCTGATCCACAAAAAGACATTTAGATGCAATCCCCATCAAATAAAGGAAAAATGAAAAGCTCAGAGGAAAAATCTGGAACAAACCTCATAGGTCATTGTATCGGGATCAATGTCGTCTTGCCAGGATAACTGTGGCATTAACGAGCAATTCAGCATTCATATCAGTGTTTTAAATCACATCACTATTTCGATTCAAAAACCTTTTCGATGTTTACCTGAGGACTCTCGGGATCATGTTCAATTGCGATGCCTGTAAAACACAAACAGAGACATATTCTTAGCTTAGAAAAGTCCAAGAAGGGATTAAAAGAAAGATAAATCAGGAGAAGAATAACGAACATTCTTCAGTGTCAGAGTGATCATCCGTGTGCCCGATTTGGACAAGAGACTCATCAACATTCACCATTGGAAGGTACTCCCAATTGGTTCTCCCGATAGACATTCTGGATAAATGATCGTTGAGGTCATAAGAACCATAGAAAGAAGAAGCATTATCTGATCCTGAATATCCAAACTTGTATGCATTCGTTGTGTTCATGGACCAGTACAGGCTGTCCTGAGAATAGGCAAAAACAAAAAAAAAAGTAAGGAAAGTTACTCAACGCAAACATTGTAACATATTTTTGAAGGCCTATATAGGAACAAGGAAAGGTGTAAGTACCTGAGGATGATGATGCATTGTTCCGGGATGAGCATAGTTTAGGGGCTCCTGAGCCGAACCACCACCATAAAACTCCATGTAACTAGCAGAAGAAGCAGCATACGGGAATCCCGTCTCCGTGTAATGAGAATCTGGTCTATCTCCATTCATTTCAGCTTATTTTGCTATTGTGTTATAAGAAGAAGACAGTAAGAGGTTAAAATAAGCCAAGAAAAAAAAAGAGAGAGTAACAAGTGTTCAAGCAATGTCAGACTTAGTGTTGTTTGAGGTAAATGAGGGGTCAAGAGTAGATTTGAAATCCAGCTTGAAATAACTTACAAGATAATTACGAAATGACCCTAGCAAACTCCAGGGGAACTTGACTATAGATATGTTTTAAGGATTGAAAAGAAAAAAACAAGTCCAGAAAGCTGTAGAAGAGTAGTGACAGATGTGTAAAGAAAGAGACTAAAGCATACAAAAAAAAAGGAGAGGCAAGGAGGGCACGCAAAAGACACAGAAACAGGAGGAGGGTTAAGGGGATGTGCATACATTCGAGACGAGGGTTGGCGCGGCAAGTGGCGATTGAAGACGGCAAAGGAGAATTTCAGACCAATATCTGCAACATAATAACACCAATATAAGATAGAGATAAATAAATACTTGTTTTAAGATAAGAAGGAGAAATGCATTTCGACCAAATTCATAGGACAGCGAAAAAGCAGGTGTTAGCGGATGGGCACTGTAGACGAGAGCAGAGAAAGAGAAAGAGAGAGAGAGAAGGGAAAAAGTGGATGGGGGACAAAACGACGTCGAAGGACGGGGGAAGTTGAAGCGAAAAAGCCGTTGAAGACGCCGGCAAAAAGATATGTGGGGAGACGCACCCTTCCACGATTTGATCTCAACCCTACACCTGTCTCCTCACACCCAGAGACAAAGATTTGCTTTTTTTTCTCCCTCTTTGTCTTTAATAACTGAACCAAACAAATTAAATAAAATAAAAAGAATATTAGGTTTTGTTCTTTGGTGATGGATGATTTACTTTATTTAATTATTTATCATCATCAATATTTAAAACCAAAGTACAGCTTTCGACCTTGAGATTATCAAAACCACAACTTGCTTGTCTGTTTTCCCACAAAAGGAAACCCTCCCATTCTTTTTCTTTTTTCTTATACTCTCCTCAATGTAACTGTATGTTTGTCTCTCATGTATAGTTTGTATGCTAGAGCTATAGTAGCTGTTAACATTTATTAGGGCGTAGGCCTGTTTCTAAACAGAGCGAGAGTGTAAGACTTAAAAACAAAAAGGTGACATCAAAAGTAGACAAAGGATGGATGGAGAAACTCTTAGGCGTGGGAATTGTAGCAATGTCCTTGCTTGCTTTCTAGACTCGCTCTTGTCTAGTCTCTTGTCTTATGTTACTCCAATTGAAACTCTTATGAGAATAGTAAGCAATAACGTGAAGAAGACCCTACTCTAACGTGTGGCTGCCGGAAAAGTTGTAGACACACACATATATATAAATAATTTACCACATTTTTGTTTCTCTATGTTCAAGGCAATTGCTTGGTTGCTGCTCTGGAGTTAAAAAAACATTTAAAGATACATATTGTTAGAGGTGTGATCCATATCCGGTCCAGTTACTGTTAAATCACCTCCATCAAGGAGTTTTTCTGGGTGCTAAACAATAAATTAGTAATAAAAACACTGATTTGAAAGGTTTAGAACTTCTGTTTTTGTAATTTAATTTTTCCTGTCTAATGGTAGAACTTTATCAAGGTTTTTAATTTTTTTTCCTTTTTTTTGTAAATGTAAAATGATTAAATTTCATAACATGAACATAAAATTTTATTAAAAAAAAAAAGATATTACAACATATTAAAGATACAAATACTAATCGTAAACGGAAAAAATCTATTAGTTGAATTCTTGATTTCTTCCAAATTTTTGCTAGATGTTCTCAACCAAATCAGCTTTCAGCTGTTGATGTATACTGTTATCACGAATTCGATTCCGAATGCTCATCACATTCCCGAGATTTGAAGGCATATCTGATGAAAACACGAAATCCACTTGTGAACTTCGGTTTGATTCGGGTTGTTGGAAAACTGATACATCAAACTGACTATACCCATCTTGTTTTTTTTCAACTATCATATTATGCAGAATGATACATGCTCACATTATCTTTCCAATAGCTGGATTTTTCACTATAGCAAATCGAGCTTGCAAGACCCTAAAAGCCCGCTCGATATCTTTACGTACAACTCCTTGGTATGTAGCAAATAAGGATGCATCCTGACCTTGTGGAAGTGGAATAGATTGGACAAAAGTAGCCCATTTTGGATAAATACTATTTGTGAGATAGTAAGTCAAATGGTACTCATGTCCGTTGATAGTGTAATTCACTTTTGGAGCTGGGCCTTGTAATATATCATCAAAAACTGGTGATTGATCAAGAACATTGATATCGTTTAATGTACCTGGAGGTCCGAAAAACGCATGTCATATCCAGAGATCTTGTGAAGCTACAACCTCTGACAAAATTGATACATTTCCTGATCCACGTGTATATTGACCTTTCCATGCGTCGGACACTTCTTCATATCTCGAGAAATCCACGTATCTCTCCAATATTGAGTAGTCACTGAAGATCTTATGGCGTGGATCTTCTTAGATACTCATCTCCAAATAAACTTATGCTTCCTTGAACAAAATGTTTCAAGCATAAAACTGTGGTGGTCTCACCAAGTCGGAGGTATTCGTCGACTGCATCAGCTGGGAAACCATATGCGATCATACGAATTGTTGTCGTTGCCTTTTGTAGTGGAGCGAACCTTCAAGTAGCATCTCTTCTTTGTTGAAAGTATGGGATTTCAGCGAAGAGTCGATCAACGATACGCATGAAAAAGGGTTTGTTCATTCTAAAACGGCGTCGAAACATGTGAGAAGGATATGTTGCATCTTCATTAAAATAATCGTTCCATAATTGCATGTGTCCTTGTTCTCGTTGTCTTTCAATGTAGGATCTTTTTTTTTTGACCTTGATGCTTCTTGGCAACCTTCATGGTGAATGTAAAGTTGTTCGAATTGTTGATCGAATTGTTGATCAAATAGCTGATCAAATGCTTCATCCATCATATCATCAAGATTATGAGAAGAAAAGAAGCCATTTTGAAGAGAGAAAAGGTAGGTGAGAAATGGTTATGACACAAAGTAACTCAGCTCTTAATTTGGAAGAGAAAAGGAAACGAGAAATACTTGTTGATACAAAGTCTTTACAAAGCAGCATATGCATATAGAAAATGTATGGCATATTATGTTGATACAAAGTCTTTATAAAGGAAGAAAAAGAAACAAGAAAAATAAGCAGCAATCGGTGTTTGTTTGTGTCACATGCCATTGTTTTCTTCTTTTTTTCTTTTGGTGTTTGTTTGTGTCACATGTCACTTCCTTCTTCTTTTTCTTTTGGTGTTTGTTTGTGTCACATGCCACTGATTTTATTGTCCTGCAAAGTCAAGAGTATGTACTATCAGATTTTGAAACAAATATACTAACCTTAAACAAAGAAGCTACATTGAAAACATGTTTAACTACCATAAGCCAATCTCGGGTAAAACATGTTTAAATAGGCTGCTTTTGTATTGGTGTTCTTCTTCCACCTGAAAACATGTTTAAATAAACCAATCTCGGGTAAGAAAATAGCATATCAACAAACTAACCATAAAAGACCCATATCATAACTGCATTCGTTTTGCATAAAAGACAAACCAATATTATACATTGAAAACATAAGCAATACAGACTTGAGATACTTAAGAAAACAGCAAAAGCAAATGCATACAGACTCGTAATAAAGAGTAATAAACAAAAACAAACTAAGACCCATATCATACAAAATTGACCTGAAGCATTAACTCAAACTAAGTTGACAACACATCATTAATAAACTTATTTTTTAAAGTAGTCTCTAGTTCAGTTAATGGTTTTGTCTTGGCAATTAAGCATTCAAGCAATTTGTGCTTGTTAAGCTTCTCTTTCAATACATAGTCCCTTTGCTTTATCTCCCACATGTTCTGAAAGTCATAACACACCTTCCCTTTCTTAGCCTTGCTCAAAGCCGGTTTACTTTTGGCCTTTTCAGCTTTGACACCAGGAGACCTTGCCATTGTTTCATCTCCTCCAAGGCTACATGACACTGACGTTGATGACTGTGCTGAATTGTCATCAAGTTTTTTTCTCTTAGATGAAACATTTTCTTTATTCGACAGAGCTCCACACCATTTCTGATCATGCCTAAGCTCCAACCAGGCATGCTCAAGTGTGAATTTTCTCTTGTAATCATTGAAGAAGATGGCATGAGCAGTCTTCAAAACATCATCATCACTCTGACCACTGGATTGTTGTTTAGTTGCAGCATCATATCAGGCCACAAACTTGCACACACCCTCATTGATCTTTCCCCACCTTGATTTACAACAAGGTGGGTCTCTCTTTTGCAAACCAGCAAGGTGTGGACTTGAACCAAAATAAGCAGCAATTAGTTTCCAAAACGCTATTGCTTCATTTCCCACTACATGATCTTTTGACGTGTTCAGCCAAGCACTGATGAGCACATTGTCTTCAGCTGGTGACCATTTACGCCTTTCTTTCCGGTTAGAGATGATGTGTGCTTCTTCGTCAGCTTCTTCAAGCCATCCAGTACCAGAGCCAGACGCATTCGCGGCTAAGAATTCAACACTAGGTTCACGACCGAGAAAGGAGAAAGAGGGGTTTGGTTGTTGACTACTTAAGAGATTTTGAAAGCTACAAGGTTCTCTAAATGGATCCATACCAAAGGAGAGGGAATTAAAAAAAAAATGAGAAAGAGAGTTTCTTCTGTTTTATGAAAGGAGAAGATATACGAATTTAAAAAGGGATGGTTGGTCTCTTTTTAAGGCAAACTTAATGAGAGTTTAGTAGGTGTTATGTATAAATGGCCATTAATGTATCTATCTAAAACTAAAACAACCAAGAATGTCAATGTATCTACCTAATTATAAAACAACCAAAACACCTAAACTACATTTAATCGAACCTAGACACTGCGCATCAAGTACATAATCCTTCACTGCCATTTAATTCTAACCTAAACAATGTCTAAACACATTAAAGAATGTCTACTTACCTCTGAATTCAAAGAGAGATGGGTTGTCTTCTTCAATGTTACTCCTCCTCTCCTTCATTGTTTCCAACGCAGCTAAACCATCATGTATACATTTGATCATAAATACTCGCCGAAGATCACATCACCGTTAATAGCCTTTACGAAGACCTATAAAAGAAAGATTAATGACAAGAAGAAAGAGAACTGAATTCTTATAGAACAAATGTATACGTTCAATACTTACATATGTTCTTGTTCTTAGATACCTTTTGTGTTCATACTTGTATTCTACTCGTATTTTCAAAATATACATTCTTGAAACACTAAACCTAATTTTTGAGTGGATTTCGAGTTCCATCCTTTGACGTTAAAAAATAAAAGGCCACGCAAGGCCTAGCCCGAGCTTACATGAGTGTTTTTTTGCATTGATGTGGGACGAACACTTTTTATGATGGAGAACGAGATACCAGCTAGTGCCAACTCTTTGTTGAGAATTTGGTGGAGGTTTTTCTCAACTGGTTCTCCCGACAATAACCCAAAATTATCAGCAACTTCAACTAGTTGTCAGCCGTATTTATGAAACATTACTCCATGTTTATCGATAAAGAAGTTTCAGACACCGATTTATGGACGATGTTCCACTAGGAAGGCAAATCTCTCTGCTCTTTCATTGGGAGATTCAAAGCCATTATTTCCAACATTGTTGTGAGTGACGGCGCAAACATATCTACACTACAAAATATCTTATGGCATGAATTGCGCCTCCGTGAAAAACTCTTGCTCAACAAACCTGCATTGTTGGAAGACACTCTCCACCGAAATTCAAGATACATGAAAATAGAACAAGAAAAAGAAGGTTTTTGTCAAAAAAGATATGCACTTGTTTCGAGAACTAAAAAAAAGATCATACAAAAAAATAACAATAGCCAAAAAGGACGTAAAGGACCTAAGAGATACAAAAACTCAAGAGAGTCAGAGTTGCAAAGTTAACTACGGAAAATAATCCAATTATAGCATGGAAAAAAAACTTCAAAACCTCAATCAAACACATGGAACATAGAGGACAGTAAGAAAGACGTCTCCAAAAAATTATGCGTCTATCATGACATAAGAGGAAACATCATTCAATAGTGTTTCTTCCGAAATTACCTTTGTTGTGACAGACCAGATGCACTCCTGGGTCAGATGCTCTACTAGAGTCAGATACTCATTCTGGAGGCCTTTTCGCTTAGTATGATATTGTCCGTTTTGGGCCAGATGTTCTTTGTCTTTACTTGCAAAAGGTCTCATATTAAGTGGGACTGAACCAGATATATATATATATATATATATTAGACTTTATTATGTCTAATATACAATGTGAGACTTGGATTGCCTTTTTATTTATTCTGACAATTTTCCCCTCAAACCAAAAACCACAAAACTTTGGCTCTGATACTATTTTGTTGTGACGGACCAGATACATTCCGGGTCAGATGCTATACTAGAGCCAGACCAGATATCCATGATGGAGGCCAGAAGTTTAACTAGAGCCAAGTGTCTGTCACCAGGTGTTTAACTTCTTGCTTAGTATGATATTGTCCGCTTTGAACTTAATTCCTCACGGATTTATTCTTTGGGTTCACTCCCAAAAGATCACACTAAGTGGAACTAAACTGTATATATATTAGACTTTATTCTGTCTAATATCTGATGTGAAATTTAGATTGCTTTATTTATTTATTTTGACAATCTTTACTCCGAGTTCCATGAAGAAACTATAACATCCCGGTTTGTGGTATATGGAGAAGGCTTAAGAGAATTGATTTGGCTACCTATGTCACCAAAGTGCACTTACCTTTTCGGGAGCACATCCAGAGAGAACTCCAGAGTTAAGCGTGCTTGAGCTGGAGTAGTCAAAGGATGGGTGACCTATCGGGAAGTGATTTGCGATACCGTGTAAGTGAGGCCAAAGCACGGGGAAAGGTCATGTGGTGATTACAGGGTCAGTAAACATGACTCTAGAATCTTGGAAAATTAACGGACCGGCCGTTGAAACGGGATGGGGCTCATGGGCCGAGAGAGCGGGTGTGGGTGGCCCATTAGCCGTGGGCGGTCGGGGCGTTATAGAAACATTGACTCAGCTCGAAGAGTTCTCTCCAAAAAAACTGATTTTTAGAAATCCTAACTCCTTTATTGATCTTCAATGTTAGATTACAAGCTAGAACAACGATTACAAGATGATAAACGAAATAGCTTTGAGCTGACCCCGGCTAGGCTCTCATGGCGAGCTTCACCTTCGTCACCGATCTCATGGCGATCGGGTCAAGATGACTCATGGTGTCAATCTTCATACAACATCAAAGCATGCCCTAAACTTCCTCTTTATACTCAACTTCTTCACGAACAGCTTCCAAGTTCGTAACGGCAAACCTTGTGAACTAAACCAAGGCTCTCCTAAGTCTTTCTCATTAAACATTACAGCGTCCTTCCTGCCACGTCAAACTCAAGCTACTAGAAGTCTATCAATACATTCCCCACGAAATGAAGCTTGCCCATAAGCTTGTATGAAAAGAAACCACCCATTCATAAACTGACGTGCAGCCTCCACTATATGAAATGCAAGTGTATGCCTTGAGCAATCCAGCTTCCATTCCAATTCGTTTCTCCCTCTCTAGTTTGTCAACCTTCTCAGAAGAACAAGTGTTATCACTCTTACTTCTCCAACGATGCCAAACAAAAGAAGAGCTCCTCCAATGGCAAAGCACAACATGTAATGGCAGACCTTGCACTTGCTTTAGTCTAGCTTTGTATTTGAACATTCATGTTTTGGGACACGTCTTCCACTTATGCCTTTGTTGTAAGAGAACTTGTTGTGACTTCCTCTTGATGTGTATCCACAACTTGCATCTTTCATTATTCAACAGATGCTTCACAACTTGTAATAAATGTGTAATCCGTGCTTCCTTCTCCCACAGATGTCTAACGTCTTTCTCTAAAATATCAGACTTGCTTGCTAATGAAAACCACCAAATCAGCATATCTATTGACAACAAGCCAACAAGTATTCTCTTGTACACACCCTCCTTGAAATCAAGCTTGACCACGAGCTTGGATATAGTATAATAGTGAAATCACTTCCATGAGAAGAGACAAGTTGCTGCAACAGCAACCACCGCCTTGTAACTTCGCTCAGTACCAGAGCAAGATCGGTTTGTTCAGAAACAGCACCATTGTGGAAAACTGCTGCAGAGCCCAAGGTTTTGTATCTCCATCTATGCCAAACAGAAGAAAACTCTTTCTTCTTGAATCTTCTCAGACATCTTTGTAATCTCCATATCACCAATGGTGGACATGACAAGCTGCTGCCAACTGTAACAGTTCCACTTCTCTGTATAATCTTCGTCTGAGGTGCTGTAAACATTTCCAGAACAAACCGCAGTGTAGAGCTGACATGTTTCACATCTTGCACAAGCAGATTCTTGATCACTTGAAGCGTCAAAATTTCAGACTTAGACTTCCATTTATGCCATAAATGAAACTTACTATCACCCCTAAAAAGTTTTTTCGTGCCCTCAGCTTGTCTCATTGTCCTTAAAAACCACTGCATCATTGCCTCACTCTCTTCTGAAAATCTCCATTTGTGCGTTACACTATCAGCTGATGTCACGCTACCTGCATCCATAATCTCGTATAACATCATATTTCTCTCTTCCGATAGAACCAAATTGGTAAAAGAGGGTTTCTGCAGCTCAGAAGACATTTCATCAGCACAATACTCAAACTCATTTTCTGTGAAACTATCAGCAACAACAACTGAATATCCGTTGAAAACTTTTTTGTTCCCAATGAGATCGTGTAGCTGCTCCATCACTGTTATAAATTCTGTAACAGTTTCCCCTTCTTGATACACCAATATTCTCTGGTTTATGTGATCATCCCTCGCCATAGTAACAGAGCCAATATTCCCAAAACTCAGAGACACACTGGTGGACAACAATAGCTTCTCAAACTCATTGATGATCCCATGTTTGATAACTTCTAACAGCAATCTTCTATGCATGAGTTTCATAGAATTCCTAGTTTTGAACTTAAACTTCCAAGCTTTAGGATACTTGCATTTCTTCCTTTTACCCTTCATTCTTCTAGACACGTCATTGAGAGAAAATTTTTGGTGTTTCTTGTCCTCTTTGGGAGTCCCAGTCACATACCAGAGCATAGATTTCTTAATCGAGTTTTGCTCTGAGGCAGAAGAATGTGGCTGTATCACAAAAGAGAGATCATCACTATAATGCTCACAACCTTCATCCACCAATACATGCTTAAAAATCTCACTCCAATTCTGAGACACCTCTTCAAAATTGTCAAAAGATTTCTCCTTGATGACTTTTGTAGTTAGTTGCAACTCCTTCACCACTTCTGCTTCTGTCTCATGAATAGATTCCATGTCAGAAGTTGAGCCATCTTTCAACTCCACCTCTATGGAAAAACGTCCTGCCTCTTGATTATCAGCAAGACAATCACCAGAGCTCAAAAAGACTACTTCCATGGTTGGTGATGTTGTGTTCCTTGCTAAATATGGCTCATGAACAACTGCATTGCTAGCCATTAATTCAGCTCCTAAACTAGTCTCAACCAAAGAACAACTCGTAACAGAAGCAAAATGCTCTAACAATCTGCATTTGAAGTCACTCCAATCCTTAAACTTTATTCTATTCATCACCCAACGAAACCACTTATATGCAGCACCTTTTAAGCACAGAAAAACGAGGTCAAGTTTAGCATCATCTTCGTAATGAACAAAGAACCAATCAGCTTTCACAATCCAACTCTCGGGATTTTCTCCATCAAACACAGGTAAGTCCTCATGTTTATCAACATTCATCAACAGACCACCGCTATTCTCTGTTCTCCAATAACCTATCTGACTATCCTTCTCAATAGCTCCAGAGGTGTTCTTAGGTACCTGAATACAAGACTCGGATGATGATATAACTTCCTCGCCCGATTCCTCTCCGTACAATAATTCCACCGACGGATAAGGGGTCGTCTCTTTGGAAATAATAGCTTCTGTGTTCTGGAAACATTCTAACATTTGCTCTCTGTATCGTCTATCTTCGTTTTCCAACTTAATCCTCTCTGGATCATCATCATCCCCAAACCGCATCAAGAAAGAATCACGCAATTTGTTCCAGGAATCTAAGATCTTCAACTTTTTTCGCCAATGATAGTAAGCTTCGGCTTCTCCGTAAATGAAACCATACGCGAACTGTAATCTCTCCTCGTCATTGTACTCATATAAACGAAAACGATTCTCCATCCAATCAAGCCAAGATTGCAAATCGCTACCTGTGAAAATTGGTATCTCGATGTACTCCATCGCCATTGTTGTCACTCTCGAGCTTCAATTCACGATCGCTTTAATCCAGATCCAAATTCACCACCGCTTCGTTGCTCCGTCAACACCGTCACACCACCGCGTTAGATTCGATCTCAGTTTCACCGCACCAATGATAGAGTTTAGAAATCCTAACTCCTTTATCGATCTTCAATGTCAGATTACAAGCTAGAATAGAGATTACAAGATGATAAACGAAATAGCTTTGAGCTGACTCCGGCTAGGCTCTCATGGTGAGCTTCACCTTCGCCACCGATCTCATGGCGATCGGGTCAAGATGACTCATGACGTCAATCTTCATACAACATCAAAGCATGCCCTCATCTTCCTCTGAAACTTCCTCTTTATACTCAACTTCTTTACGAACAGCTTCAAAGTTCGTAACGACAAACCTTCTGAATTAAACCAAGGCTCTCCTAAGTCTTTCTCATTAAACACGGCAGCGTCCTCCCTGCCACGTCAGACTCAAGCTACTAGAAGTCTATCAAAAACATATGGCATGAGAGTAAATTCCCTGTCCATGGGAACTAAGAGAGTTAGGATGATATAAGAAGACACGGTCATCCAGCTTGCATAAGAAAAAAACAGAGAACCTAAACTGGCCATACAACGGTCAGAAACGACCATCTTTGGAACATGTCAGTTAGAAACATAAAAGAGTATTTATGGGTGTAACTGTTTCTTATTTGATTTAGAAGAGATTGATACTACGATGGAAATGTGTGATACCTGAATACCTGATTAAAGGGAAAGTTTAAGATGATAGTTTTGATGGGAATGTGTGAAGTGTTTGGTGAATAAAAATTAGTGAACTTGAGTTATAAACTCAGTGAAGAAATAAGAGATTGCTAGTGCCCAGATTGATGCAATTGCTGGAACATAAAAAATATGTGTGACAAAAGAATCGTTGATGGAATTGCTGGAACATAAAAAATATGTGTGACAAAAGAATCGTTGACGGAATTGCTGGAACATAAAACAACGTGTGTGACAAGAATTGCTGTAGGAAGTAGAGAAAAAAACAAAAATTGTTGCAGATAGTCTATAGGTTGATGTCGTTCTCTTTCTATATACCTGAACCTCTGTTGAATTATGTTCAAGGCGTGGTTTAAATAATACGTATACAAGATAAAGCATATGAATATCCATATATATCGAGAAGCTGCCTGCATGGGAGATCCCAAAGAAAAGAAGACAGAGCCAAACTAAGCAAGTCTTAACTCTTTCGGTTGAAAGATGAGCTCTTTCAACACAACATGCGTAAAAAAGCTCCCTCCATAACAATTGTCGTTGTGTGGCTACTTTTGAAGCAATATATGTTTCATTGTTTGTTTTATTTGTGAAATAGAACAACAACAAAACAACCCAGGAGTTCAAATAGTCTCAAAACATATAGTAAAACATAGGGCAAGATACATCATTATCAAGACAGAGAGGTGCTAAGGAGTGTAATGGATTTTAGAAATGAGGTGGAACTGGATCTGAAGGGTGAGTCTATCTCCCACGAGGTAACCTTTGGAAGGGCTGTGGAGATCCACAAGAGACATGAACTGTTGGAACCCCAAAGACGGCACCTCTCGAGAGTACCACTTTCCAACTGCGTGCAACAAAAAAGTCAGAACCATCATCATCATAAAGTAAATCACCAAACAAGGAATACAAAAAAGATGGTAATGTGGTCTTTACGTTGCCTCTGGATGTTTTCGGAAGGATCAGTGTTGAGGACACTGATGCTGGCTCTGGCGTACACCTTCTCATTCACTCGGAGGCTCTGCGTTGTGGTCTCTGATAACTCCAAGTAGATAGACAAGTAGTTGCGCCATCCATCTCCGTCCCCTCTCGGTGCAACTCTCACCTTCCTATCAAAAATAAAAAGATCTATAAATGTAAACCTCATGTCATCAAAAACTTAAAATAAATTAGAAATATATATACCAGTTACTATCAGCGACAGCGAATTCATCAGAGTAGACGAACTTGGACTCGTCCAACTGTGAGAAGTGCAATATCGTCCACGTGAAGTTACCCTTGTCGTAAAAGGAGAGTTGTTCGGAGTTGGGGTTTTTGTTCAGGACAAGGACCTCAACTCCAAACTGGCACTTGTCTCCGTCAAGGTACCCATTCTTCTCGTTCGAAAATGTCGACAGCTGTATCAACTTCCCTATTCCCCACTCTGTTTTGGCTGCGTTGAATCTCTGCACCTCCTTCTCCTCCACCACCAAGTACTTCTTCTTGGGCTTGTTCTGAACAAAGAAGCTGATTCTAGTGAGGATCTCCCATCCTTGGGGCAATGACTTTGTGTTGTATGGTTTCAAATATAGAGATATATGATCTGCTCCTCCGTCTTTAGTGTTGCCACTCGGGTACAGTGTCAGTGTCCTGTTTCAACCATTTTCATTATTACTAATAATTCTCCATAGAAATATTTATATAGTAAGATGCTTTACCAATTGTAACCACTGGACTGAAACACATCGGACTCGTATGTCTCAGCGCCAGTGCTGACCAATTTGGAATAGGAGTCGAGGTTCAGGGCATATGTGGAAGGAGCGTCGTTTCTCAAACCCCTGTAGATGGAATCGCTGCTGCTGCTACTTCCATTGAGCAAGGGCTTGAGCTGAACAAAGGCAACACATGACAAGAGGCAGATCAAGAGAGTTGTTGAGTACTTGTTCTTCCTCTTCCTGATATCATCTCCTTCCAACAGCATCATCTTCATCATCTACTTTTCTTCTTCTGCTCAAATATTCTTCTCTTTCTCTTTTGGAAAGGGATGGAATGGAACTCAGATTCTTACAAGGACAGCTAAGAGGGAATTTATAAATTAAAAAAGAGAGAGTCGAGTAGTTATACATGAGGTTTCCTTTTATTTAACATAATTAAACACGTGATTTAACTGATAACAACATAATAAAGAAATATGTAACTACTACCATCCCTTATCCTTAAGGAATAATTCCCAAAAGTGAAAGTAGAACTCAATATTCTGTCATCAGAAAACATGTTTACATTTCCAAAACAAAATAATGTTTTCAATAATCTTTGACATAAATTAAAAAAAAAAAAAGCATAATCTATTGTTACAACATAATGCCAAATGGTGGTGGTTCATAACTAGAAATTGAAAAGCTAATGAGAGTTTTCCGTGACCCAGCCGGAGACCATACCCTCGTCAACGGGCTTGAGACCACCACATGACCTGGCCACCGATTCAAAGAGTTTCTCAATCTCAGGCGCACACCTGATGAAGGCCTGTTTCCAGAAGCCATATCTTGGATTCTTTATGAGCTCTATGAATGTTATCAGGAGTCCCCATGGGTGTGGCCTGTTCACAATTAGCCTTTCCAGCAACACTCTTGTTATCTGCTCCTGTATCACCTCCTGTTTCCATTCAACAAGATTTTAGATTCCCCCTAATATATATATATATATATATCTTACAACAAAAGACAAAAAAGGCGATCACCCCTCACCTGGTCAGACTCGAAGAAGAGATAGAGCATGATGAAGGAGAAGTAATGAGTGTGGTTGTTTGGATACCGAAGCTGATTGGCGATTGCATTAAGAAACAGATACCGCCCTTCCGTGTCAAGTTCCGTACTTAAATACTTGAACATGTGCAAGGCCACCACATTTTGAGCCTGTGTCTCACCCGCCTGTTGTAGCTGCTGAATAGCCTGTTATTTTATACAAAATTTATTCCTTTAGCTTTCCGTTTTGTAAAACTAAGGTTTTAAAATAGCCACCAGTATTCGTCATCAAAACCATACCTGCATCCCAGTATATAGAACAAGCGAGTTTATTAATGGTACACTGTAACGAGTTCCAGCTGAACTAGCCTCGCTGGACGACACAAGTAGTTTCTGCTTCAACTCACTTAGGAAAGTTGGATTCTGTTGCCTCAACTGCAGCAAAATAATATATTGAGTATATATATATTTCCTGATATAATCTGAAATGAAGAATCAGATGATCTATTACAGTGAGATACTCGTCCACGTCATTCTTCATTTGCTTTGCTTTTAGCGCAGCATCAACTTCAGAAAGGATACATGGAGCTTCTACTATCTCAGGCAGCAAATCAATCTGCAGTGAACAAGATGAATCAGCTTACAAAGATTGTTATCTTTTCTTTAGAATATCAACATATGCTGCACTATCATCTCAAACCTTTAGATTTGGGGTAGAAGGATCTGGAAGCCTCATGTTCCGTGGGAAAGAACTTAGTATAATATTTCGCATTTGTATGCAACTCGAAGGAATCACATCACAGAAAGTAAAATGATAATCGCAGAGGAACTCCGGGAAGTCATGAAGCAGCACCAGCAACACTCTCAGCGTCCCCTTATATAGGAAATTAACCTGCATAATTAATGACCACTTCAAGTTACCATCAATTATATCCTCAGTGTTTTTAGTGCATATATTACAAAGACAGAAGAAAGTTACAAACCGGTCCTCCGAGTTCCGCATTTCTCAAAAATGGCTCAAGAAACTGGAGCAAATCTACCAGCAGGCGTTGAACATATGGCCAACCCTTCTGGCCATTCACTGTAAGTAGCTTGGGCATGAAGCTTCTGTGACTGACCAGCTCTAACCATGCAAAGCTGGATTTTTTATAAGAACCTTAGTAACAGCAGAGAAAAATATATAACACAATTTTGATCAATCAAAGAAAAGAAGATACATATGTCAACCACACGAATCTCATTCGACGACACAAGAATTTCCACTTTTAATAAATGCATTACGAGAAACAGCTTTCTGTCCTAACCTGAAGGCAGGAATCTTAAGAGGCTGCAACGCGTGGAACGCATTAGCAAAAGCTGTTAGAACCTGATACAAACGACGGATGTTAGTGATAGCAATAAATAGCAACTACGTTTTAAGGAAAACAAAACGCACCTGAAAGTTTGCACCATCAGTCCCAGGATCCAGAGAACATAAGTCCAGCAGCCAGTTGATGAACAATCTAAAATATGGTCTTGGATTGAGTGATGTCTTTTTATCTTCTGCGTCCTTTTGAATAGATCTCACAGTGACAGCCATGATCTGCAACCAGTAATTGATATCAAATCCACCAATAATTACTAAAAGTTGAAAATATTTTCGTTTAAAGTTAAAAGGTGTCCCCCTAACCTCCGAAAGAAGAAAAAACTTGCTGCTTGACTCTTGTTCAGGGAAATACTGAATAGATTTGTCATAAAAGAACAAAAACAGAAAAGCTTAGCTGGCAATGTATAGGGGCTTAATCATCCGCGCACCATAAAAATTCATGAGCACTTACCTTCAAGATCGAAAAAATAAGCTTTGCATAAATATCGATGATAAGGAATGATAGACTCTGAGCTTGTTGAGGAGATTGCACAGCCCCAGAGCTAATTTCTTCAGAAGATATACAATGAGCAACCGAAAGTTCCTAAACAGAACAACCAAATAAATAATAAGGTCTCTAAAGAATTTTACAAGAGTGGATGCTAAGAACGCTTAAAAGGTTAAAATCACCAGAAGAATTCGGAAAAAGCTCTCTGTTGTATCGTCTCCCTTAAGTAGTCCAGTCTGATGCAAATGCAGGACATATTGTGCACAAGCGGTTTCATTTGCACCCGAAACTTCGCAGAGTTGATACCAGTTTTCAAAAAGCGTCGAGACCTGCCGAACCATCCCAAAAAAGAAGATGAATACAAGAGATGTGTGTATCAACATAGAACTGACGGGGTAAATAAACACATGTTATATATTTAATGGAGAAAATAGATAATGCATGTCATTATAGTGGGAATTAAATTCATATACACATCACAACCATTATGAAGCACAGAAACGTAAATCATTATTTTCTAGTTTGCAACTTGATTGTGTTGGTGCAAACATTCCAGCTTTTTTTTTTTTTGGTCAAAAACATTCCAGCTTTTAATTTACTCTTTTGCAAGTGAAAAATTATAGGTTTATGCAATTCCCAATTTTTTTTTAAAAAAGGTTAAATTCTTCAAGCTAGTAAAATGTAGAAAAATTACCCGCTTCCGGAAATCAGTAGAATCTGATTCCGCATATTCCAAGCTGGTATTATCTTCTGTGTTAGCGATAATATTGCATACAACCTGATAACAGAGTTAACAAGGTAAATGAATTTTCAGAGTGATTACATGCAACATTCGGTAATGAAATCATTTCAAAACCTTTTCATCCTTTGATTGCCTATCATTGATCTCGTTTTCAGTTGCACTATCACTTAGACCACTTGTGTTAGTAACTGGATTTCGTATGATGTCAATGAGTTGTTGCAATGACTCAGGAGCTCCAGATTTTGCGGAAAGCTACAACCAAACAAGGAAAACAAATGCGTAGGGTCATCATGAGATAACCCCATTTTCTTAAACATGCAAAAAATATAGAATCCAGACAAAATTTAACCTAACCACGATCTGTCAGTTAAGCAAAACAATATTTTAACATAACCCCTAGTTGTGTTTTGACCCACCTATCAATTGTCATTATTTAGCACGGGTCTTAATATTTTAACATAACCCCTAGTTGTGTTTTGACCCACCTATCAATTGTCATTATTTAGCACGGGTCTTATTAATCGTAGAACTGAAAAAAGAATATGCAAAACTGCAATGTCAAACCGGAGAAAGTTAAAATTGTAACCTTGGCCAGTGCATCAACAAGACTGTGTAGCTCTGAAATGACACTCGACTCCTCAGTGACCAAGTATTGGAGTAGAGAGATAGAAAATTCAGTGGCGCTCTCTGCACAGCAAACAAATAATTAGCAACTTTCATTTACAATTATTTTTAAAAATACAACTACACAAAGACATAAACAAGTATTTTGTTGTTCAGCATACTATTTCTCCCTCCATCAAGATGTTTCGCCATGTGGACATTGTACTCCGCTAGGTTAAGCAACTCCCGTTGGATAAGACCAATAGTAATATCTTTGTTTAGCTTCCGTTCCTCCTCTGAATAAATCACCTGTGTACAGAAGTTTCAAGAAAGTTGCATAAGCATAACTGGGAATCCCAGAAAAAATTTCTCGTATTCATAACCATTTAAGGATAGTACACGTCATAATATTTATCAGTAGCCCCACTATGGGAGATAGGCTCAATCTACAACTTATATGATGTGTTATGTCAGGAATTACAGGCATATATTTGGAGAAATATCAGAAGCAACTGAAATTAAAGGACATAAAAGTATGAATTAAAGCAAATGAATACTTAGATATTGAAAAAGTCATTAACATACCCAGCTAGTGAGCTCTTTAACAACACGCTTGCAGACATCACGAATAGCCACAAGAATTGCTAGGTTAGCACTGATGTGAAGGTTACTTGATGCATTCTCATAAAGAGCCTTAAAAGCTTTTTGAGCAACAGCTAAAGCAGCTTCATCTCTGCTTATACATCTGAGGATGATCTCAGGAACTTCAGAAACAACGGCCTGGAAAATCAAATGAGATGATTATTTAATTTGACATCGGATGAAACCAAAGTGGTCGAAAACCTGAATAACCATTTGCTTAAAATACGAAACTTATAAAACATTAACTCATGATTCCATTACTTTTTAGGTGAGCATTACGTTTAAAACAACCACTTAGGCACTAGGAAATCAAGTACCTGAATTTCATCATCTCCTGCATTATTAGCCACTAAGTTCTCCATCTGAAATAGGTTCAAGAAAGTCAACCACATGCGGCGATGTAGAGACCCCAAGATTGGTGTAGCAAGGGAACTTTTGAAAAAAAAAAATTCTACTGTACCAACCTTCTGAGAAACAATATGATACTTATCCAGTGCATCTCTCGTGGAAAGAGAAGGCTGTGGGGTACTATTTCCAACAATACGCTCCATGGTAGCAGCTGAAGTCAAAGTCGGCAATGATGTTCCAGATTCCTTGTGTACAAATAAAAAGCAGAACTTAGTAATTCAATATAAACCTAAGCGAGTCAAACTGGAAAAAAGAAGACAGTAATCTCACTTTCAAAGCGGCCTCCGAGGATTCAACCAGGCTCAATTCAGAGGTCGAAAGGGATTTAGAGAACTGAAGCCCGGCTGTGTCACCAGCTGGATCAATTTGTGAGCTTTGGATAGAGACATGATGAAGGTCAACATATCAGTTGTGCAGAACGAGAGAAGAAATGCATGCAATTTTATCAAATATGCAACAGCAAAGTACCTTAAAAGTGAAACTGGAGATGACTGAAAACCCTCCACAGAAATATCTGATGCCCGGGAGGCCATATCCGTCCGAGTATTTCCAGCACTAGACTCGAAGTCCGAAGCATTCTTTCCTGATACTGGACCAAAACCATTACCAAGCCCAACATCGCCGGATGAGCTTGAAGCAGCGAATAAACCGTGTGAAGTTTGGGCTGACTGCTTTTGCAAAGGAAGTTGAACAAAGTCCTGAAAATATACATGTATCATTTAGTTATACAAACACTAAACATAACATGGGCAACTACCTGTTAAAAACGGTACCTCATAAACTCGCTGTTGAGACAGGGACAGTTGTCCCGGTTTTGGGCGGAGGGACTCTGGTACAAGACTGACAGAATTCTGCGATAGCATGTTCGGATCAAAAATGGAGGATCCAGCACCATCTCTATGCTTTCTCCGCAACGACAATTGCTGGGCAATCTCCGCATCAATATTTTGTATTGCCTGTAGGGGCACGGACATAAATATATCAGAGCTTTAAAAGGCAGGCTCATCCATACAAAAAGGACTTCTCCTTAGACTGGAAAAGAAATAAAAATCGGGATCTAATATCTAACACAAACCTTCTCTGTAGCCGCCTGCTCAATGGCAGCACAACCCAAATCAAGGTTGTCATTGGTGACAAGTTGCACAATTTGTTCAAGAGCTTCACCTTTAATATTCAGACTCTGGAGCGAACTGCGTAGATGACCTGAAATTGAAGTGCGCAGGGGCTCCTACAAATACCAGGGAATGCACAAAAAATCAGAAAGGAAAGACAGCTGGTTGAATTAGTGTAACATGGCAGAATATTATAGCATGAAGGTAAAATTAAATGTAAGTAAAAGTCAAGAGAATTAAAGCCTCATAAGCAGGAAAAACCTTGCACGTCACATGAGCCAAACTCCCAGCTAAACTAGCAACCATCAAGTGAGCTGCATTATATATACGTGTCTCATCTGGTTCCGAGGCATAATCCTGGAGTCAAAGTAGAAAAATGAATGTACGATAAATATATAATTAAAACCATGGAGACTGTGCTTAAAAAAAAGAGATGCAACAAACTATACACGAAATAGTGCAAAACTGGTCTAGAAACTGACGCTTGTGATAAATGGGAACCAAATAATTTTAGTTGTGGAGTGAGAAGCCATGGAAAACGAATGGGAATAAGGGAAGTATGCGAGAAAGAAGCTAAAAACGCAGGCAAGTTCAAATTGACTTACCTTCAGCACAAGCTCTTTTGTTGTCTGGCAAGCAATACAAACACTTCGCTGAACAATACCAGACACAATCTCCTTGATGGCTCTGTCCATAGCAAGTGGTACCACTCTGACAATTGACAAAGTTTAGAATGTCAAATAAAATAACTTCAATGCGCTACTAACATAATGATTTCACCAGTAGGAGAGAATTAGTAACAAACCTCTGAAATGGAAACTGCATACCAAATCCGCTTAATTTCTGATTGATAACAACATGATTTCCAATGTTCGGAAGTGCTGCTGACAGCTGCTGGCCATTATATTAACAGTTGAAACAGTTTGAACCACGCATATATAAATTAACTTTGAATCATTGATCGACGTTAATAGAACAATAATAATCATACCTGGCTAATAGAAAACAATGGGGATGGAGTCGACGGGAACAGTCCTTGTGGGGACGAGAGCTGATCAGACGAGCCTAGAGTTACAACTTTTTCGTCTTCCACCAAAGTATTATTATAAGTACGTTGAGGGGCTACATACTGAAAAGAGAAGGCAAGGGGCTAAATATACTTTCATAACTAAGAAACTGACACTACAGGTCAATAACAAAAAGTACACATAATATAACCTGTGATAATAACTTCGAGGGAGCGTCTATATTAGGTGAATTTGCAACATCAAGAGGTCGGTCTAATTGCTTAAGAGGAGAAATTGTTTTAGGCTCCGGAATCATCTGTGGCTGAGATATATGTGCTACTCCAAGATCTTTGTTACTAAAATCAGGATTCCCATCTATTTCTCTCTTCCGATCCTTTAGAAGGGCAGTTGGCGCTACTTCTTTCAAATCAACACCAAGGTTCTTGAATAAAACCTGAATAGAAGATGAGAATAAGAAAGTGAAGACACGCAGAGAAAAGATGTAAAACACTCGTTGATTCTCAAGAGGAACAAGCTTATTTTTAAATTCATTCCTATATACCTCTATGTCAAACTTCAGATTCATTTTTAGGTTTGGCATCGAATAGATCTCAGCAAGCAACCCGAGTATAGCCATTGTCCAAGGATTGGGAGGCTGATATGCAATACTGTTTTGGCATGGCTCCAGAACCTGCAGTAACCGAAAATTAGAACACAGGACATCAACCCTGTAACAGCTAGCAAAACTAGTCAACCATCACCAACCTTCGAAGTGAATGGAATGACTGCTATCATCAACCCTTTTTCATATGCCTGCAAATGGAGAAGAGAGACAAACGTCATTATCGATAAATAGACATCGCTATAGAGGAGAATGAATAATAAGTTGAAGGAAATAGAAGCAAGAACCTCCACAATCAAGGATTTGGGATCAATTTCTCGCGCTCTTAAAACATAATTCCTTCCAATCGTTAACTTTCCAAGCCAGCTGCCTAAATTTTTAAGCAGAGATCGCTCCTCCGAACTTGACTTTATGAGCTCTGAACCCAAGAGAACCTGCACAACCAAAGAATTTAAGGAAGTATAAGATTTGCTAAACAGAAATAACACCCATCACAACAAATCACTTGTATGAAGATACATTTACCTTGCAATTTTCGTAAGTATTTTGTATTATCTCCTTAAACAACAGCTTGGAGTCAACTTTGTCCAAGAACTTCAAGTACAAATCGTGAAAATTGGGCTCGATGCTCGCTCTATCAGGAATTTATCACATGCATGAAATGAATAAGAAGAGCACACAGGAAACCTCACATAGATTGCAATCATAGAAGACAACCATCCGTACCTTTTCATAACCATATACTGTGCGAACCAAGGATAGTACTGTTGAGGTAAAATCTCAGCAAACTCTTTCCCTTTGGATTCAATGTTAGCTATAGAGATATTATTGATTATGAAAGAAATTTTGTCCTGAACATCTGAAGGTGGAGCCTGAAAAAAAAGAACTTATTGTTATCATTCATACTACATAGCAGACAGTTGTCATGTTGACAACATTATGCAATGTAACCAAAAGCAAATAATTCAATTGTAAATGCAAAGCTAACTAGATGCACAGCATAGAAGGTACCTCTATTGCGTTTTCCCTTCTCTCTGCTGCTGCAACCAGGGTTTCTATGTTCAAAGCAGAGCCAAACCCTGTCATAATCGAGTATCAGAAGAGTTTCTCGTCTCCATAGGAAAACAACATATTTTCTATAATATTTTTAAAATAATAGTTATGAAATTAAGTGACTAGAGATTACTCGTTGATGTGGCTCCACGAGCTGGACGAACAAAACCAGCTGAGTTTGATGAAGAAGTCGAAATGCCAGGATTCTGCAAGGATTACTAGTGAGATTACAAACTCTTCAACCTACCTATAAGAAAATAGAAGAGAAAGCAATCACCTTAGGGATGACAGAAACATCAGCGGAAGTGTTAGATGACGAGGGCAGAAGTTGCTTTGTTTCGACAGATGGCACACTTGGCACTCTGCTGCGGTCGTCAATATGCACTTCATTTTTCTGTTGAGGCTGTACAGGAGAAGCAAGTTGGAGTGCAGACTGGCCAATTCCAGAAACACTAAACTGACAATATTTCAAAAAAAAAAATCAAATCGAAACAATGTGTTAGTTTCCTTTTCGCCTTAAGTCCGGAAGTCAATTTACGGTCAAGAACGATATTGGCCAACCCAGACACAAGAAGTTTATAATATCTATATAACGGCTGCAGACCTGACCTAAACATTTACATGAGATTAGAAATAGTCAGAGAAAAGATAACTCTAGCAGTCTAGCGATTTTGATCTCATATTTGAAACAGTCACAGGATCAACTTATAAGAAGATATAAAATAGTTAAGAACGGCAAGACATGTATTGACAAGAAGATATCAAAATAGCCTTGAGGCGCGTAGACAGTCAAAAGAAAACTTTTCTATCAACATTATACCTCGCCATTTCCAGGGAGAGACTGTGAAGGACCTGGGTGCGAAATCGAAGCATCTGATTCTAAATTACTAGACGATATCCTTGAGAGTGTTTGTTCAATAACAGTAACTAACTCGGGATGAGTGCTACGCAGATGAGATATTTGCAAAATATGGTTGCAGTATTGAGGCAATTCAACAAGACGATTCACGAACTGTTCCAGAGCTTTGCTTCCAAACAGAAACATCTGCATGAAACAGGAAAGAAATAAGGTGACAGATCTCTTACAGTAAAAAGGCCGGGAGACAGAAATAAATCACAAGAAAATACGTACTTTAGAATCTGCAGGTTTACGCAAAGAATCCAAGACTAGACGCAGTGCCATCCCCAGTGTGATGGAACTGATAAGCTGGTGCTTAATAACAGAACCTGAAATTTGTACAAGTCGAAACAGAATTGAAGAAGAGATGATAATTTCAAAATTCAAGAAATCTTTCTGAAACAACATCATTTTGCATAACAAACTAGCCCAAGTGGTTGCCTTGGTTGAGGACTAATCACAAAAGCATGAACAAACTAAAATTAAGGCATCCTCCAACTACATTAAGTAAAACATCCTTTAGAAGACCCACTCACCAAAGAGGTTGGAGGCTATTTTCAGTTGCCTCTCGGGATACTTGGGAAAAAAACGATACTCCTCGAACAGATTAGCAATCATGCATTCAAAAATTGATTTTTCCCTGTCAAACCAAAAATCGTGATTTTCTTTATGCATGAGGAGCTGGCAAACTTGACATGATATAATAAATATCAAATATGTACAGTTTGCCATTTTCAAACCTTTGAACCAAAGAATCCTTGTATCGAGAAAGCATTTGAACCATTGCATCAACAGTCAATTGACCAGAAAACATTTGATGGAAATAAGCGTTGGCTTCTGCCTCAATTTCGTCTCCATATGCATTGAGAGCTGATGGATCTCTAGTCTCCCCATTCTGCAGTTTCGAATTACAATCCAAGATCGCTGCATTGACCTTATCTATCTCTTCGACCAGTTGAGATGAAGTGATCACACTATCATGAGCTTTCAAAACCTGGAATACATGTTCGAACAAATTAATCCCAATAGACATGAAGTAACAGACTAGACAAACAAAGGTAACTAACTTTCAAAAGCGAAGTCGTTGCATCCAAATGAAGATCTGATAAAGGATCCGAAGGATGAAAATGTTTGGAAGTAAAATCCTCTGATTCGCTAAAATGCACATTCTTCACAAATTTGAGGCACTCCTGAACATGGAAAAACATTACGTTCAAAAGTTAGGTACGATCTTCTCATCCCTAAAAATATTACATTAATAGAACTTTTAACTATGAAAAAAGCATGTTACCTCAGCAAAGAGGTCCTTATACACATACAGACAGTTTGGCAACCAGTTCTCAATGTCCAAAAAGCCTCTCAATGAGGCAAGGACTGCCAATCTGATGCTGAATGAGACTGGAACTGATTTTAAAACAGTAGAGAAAATCTGAAATTAATAAATGAAAAACCCAATGATTAGTTCATAGGTACATAGAATCTAATGTAAGAAACAAATCATATGTGACTGTCACAAATTTCTAATACAACATTGTCACCTTAAGCTCATGGCAGATTTCAATTATTCTGAGTATGCCGTCTGATTTAAGATTTTGGGCATTTACAATCCCCCACAGAACGAGCTCAGCGTTCTGATGCCAGAGATTGAGAATGAAACCACTCTCCTGGGAATTCGTTATTAGCACGGGAAGAATAACAGAAACGACCTCTCGCTGGATGAGATTATAGCCAGTCTACAACAAGAGGGTTAACATATTTAGCCAAACAAAAAAAGTCAAGGTTAAGAGCATATATCAATAAAGACTAGTCGAGGAAAATTACTTGGATGCGAGTCATTCCAAGAAGCAAGGTTTTAGGACAAAGTGTGAGTGGATATTGGAGCATCGAACTAACTAAAACAGTATGACCTCTCTCGGCCAGTTCGCATAGTACTTCTAAGAGATCAAGAGATAGCCATGCTTGATTGGAAAGTCCTAATTGTTGCTCATGGCTGTGAACGCTATTATCAATATATTCCTGGAAAACAGATGGTCAGAATAGTGGCAGTATCAAGAACGAACAGCTCACAGACGTGTGGTTTGGTATCTCACCAGCTTCCTTGGAGAATGCATGAAGGTAAATACTTCTGGTGGAGCTGCTATTGCATGCTTAAGAAAGGATAATTGACCTTCCATATTTTTCCAGACAGAAGTGCATACAGCATCAAGAGGAAATGGGTCCTGCAAGAATCAGTTATACACCCTCAAACAACAGTGCAAGTGTAAACAACATAGTTTTACCATTAAAATTAGAGAGTATGAGAACACACCTTGCAAGCAGCTTTATATAGCCGCATGAAAAACGAGAAAGACTCCATATTAGGGATGTCAAATCCAGTATGGTCGAGATTCTCGATTACTTTCCTCCAGCTTGTGCCAGGAGCCTGCTTAAGCAGAAAAACGTCAGAGCACGATCCAAATAAAAATTAACAAATAACCAAGATGATTCATTAAATGCATTGATAAAAAAAATGATGATTATGCACACTAGTCACAAAAAACATTGATACAAGGACTGAAAGAATCAATGATGCTGACTAAACACAGTATAAACAAGGGTTTAAGATAACTTACAAGTTCCTTAATTGTTTCAATCAAGATATCAACATTCCACGACACTGGAGTGGGAAGATCAGTTGGAATGCCGCAACCAACGGCAAGACTGAATGTTGAAAAGGCGGTGTGATTATCTTCAACATCAGCACATGTACGAGCCACATTACCAAGAATTCTTGAGATAGTAGCCTCGCTTAGAGGTGCGAAACTAGACAAGATCTGCTTGCATTGCTGGGCATCAGCAGTAAAACCACAGCCTAATTCTCCAATGAGATCTCCAACAGAAATTTCCTTATCCATTTCAGCTAGGATAGCATCAAACTCGTCTTCAGCAGAATCACTGGGTAAATCAACGCTCCTACACCAGAAGAGAAAACCGTAGAGTCTTACAATCTGAACACATGGATCGAAAAGAGATAAGAGAGGAAAGCAACTCATAGGCGGCACCTGAGCTGAGAAATGATAGGCGTGAGAGCAAAAGACAAGTCATCTCTAGGTTGAGCGGAAGCCAAAAGCTTTAGGAAGGAATCCAAATGACCGGAGAGGTCCTTGGATGTCTGGAGAAACAAAAGAACATTCTGAATCTGCTCACTTGACTCAATCTGGCCATTGTTAGCACAGAGTTGCTCAATCTCGGCCAACAATAAGTTTCGTCCTGCAAAATGAAAAGGAAAGTCCTTAAAAAAAAAAAAGATGAACCCTAGGAGAAGAGAAGAATAGAAAAAAACGTTACCAATTGTCTTAGCATCAGAACTTTCAAAATCGGCCAGGGCCAGAGCAAAGCTAATCTTGTCAGAGACTGAAAAGCCCAACGCAGTTGTCAAATCAGTAACAAATTCTGGAGTGACCTCAACATCTTGGAGTGCGTGAGAGAGCAGGGTTCCGAGATTAGGCATTTTGAACACATGTTTGAACACCAAGGACAACAGTTTCTCAAGCTGCAACGTATCAGGGTGGCTTCTCCGGACGGTGAAGCAATCGAAGCACGTCTTGAGCACTGGAATGCTCGTCTCAACACCACAATCAACCAACTGCCAAACAGTGAACAAGCAAACGAAAGAGTACAATCAGAATAGCATTTCTCATCAAGGATGAAGTTTTCTGATCTGTTAACAAGCGATAGGGAGAACTAGACCCGATCAAATACAGATTATAATACTAAAAGGATCAGAGAGGCTCTACCTGACAGATCTCTTGGGCGATTGAGTCGGCATCGGAATCATTGAAGTTCTCGAGTAAGAACCGGATATGGCCGGCGACCTTGGATGGAATCATCGACATGGCGATCGGTGAGGGGTGTATGGTTTCAGGGGAGGAGCAGCTAGGGATTCACAAGCAAGATCTTATACAGAGATTTTGATCGTTCCAATTTTTGCGTTTGGGGAGGTTTGTGGGGGTGACTTGGGCTTTTCTCCCGATAATGTCATCTATATATCTCTCAGACCGCCTTTGTTAAGCCCATTTTCCTATGTTTCTAAATGGGCCTTCCTTAACAACCATGTTATCTAGTGGTATTCTTTTAAAATGAACCTTTTTTTGTCAAAACAAATGAACTACATTTCTTCCGTCATTTAAAGGCATGGAATATTTTATACTAGGATCGGCGCATTCTATGGGTGGTATTGATTTGTGATTTAGATTTTTATTTTCTGTAAGATTTT
This sequence comes from Eruca vesicaria subsp. sativa, assembly GCA_932364175.1. NCBI lineage: Eukaryota > Viridiplantae > Streptophyta > Magnoliopsida > Brassicales > Brassicaceae > Eruca > Eruca vesicaria. The sequence continues at coordinate 143,446 of CAKOAT010071488.1, read as the reverse complement.
GTAGTTTGTGTTTTAAGTTTACACTAGATTTTGACCCGCCCTTAAAGAGGGCGGGACAACCGTTTTTGTTTTAAATTTATGCTATTGTTTGATTATTCACAAGTATGTATAGACATGAGTATCCGGGTTCAAATAGATTGTCGTTAATAATTTTTGTTTGGTCCAACATATATAGATTAAATACGATTACATACAATTTAATGTGTGGTATAAGATTGATTNACTAGATTTTGACCCGCCCTTAAAGAGGGCGGGACAACCGTTTTTGTTTTAAATTTATGCTATTGTTTGATTATTCACAAGTATGTATAGACATGAGTATCCGGGTTCAAATAGATTGTCGTTAATAATTTTTGTTTGGTCCAACATATATAGATTAAATACGATTACATACAATTTAATGTGTGGTATAAGATTGATTTTTCTTATTCGTTTTAGTTAGATAACAAATTTTAGGGACCCGGTGAAATTATGAGTTCTATTCGATAATCTAAAGTATTGATTTGTAATAGTTTATATTTTGAGTTCAAACTTATTTTTTATAAAATAAATAAATAATTTTAGGGTACTATTATAAACAATTTGGTTGATATTATTGTCATATAAAATAAATAGACATACAACCGACTGTTTATTTTAAAAATTATGGTCATAAAAATTGACATTGTATTATATAGACGGTATTTGTTTAAAAAATATGATTAACAAAACAATTATATAAGAAAATAACATAAAAATTCAAAATACAACTGCGAATGATTATTGCAAGCCCATAAATAAATTAATACATCATATTAACGACCCAAGCCCAACACAAATATACCGACAATATCTCTTTAATATATCTTGGACATGCGACTACCACATATATTTTCAAGAGCGGGATATATTTTCCTTATAAATTGATTTATACGAAACAAAGATTTGATAATTATAAAATTACATGTGTTGAAATTTTGCAACTTAATACATTTATAACTTAATACATTTATAATTGTGTTGAAATTTTGATAATTATAATATTTTCATACTCGACACGGGTTTGAGATTGAGCAACTAAACTTATATATATTTCGGTTCAGATTTAACTAATTCACCGCTATTTAAAATTTTGATACAATTTGGTAGGAATCCAAAATCCGTTAGTAACATGTCACCTGGCACTGATTGACCAGTGTAAAACTAAGATAAAATTGGTGATCTAAAAATTGATCAAAATTTTATATATTTTAAATGAGTTCATGAAATTGAATAGTATATTTGATTTGTGATTATTTACTAAAAGAAGTACTATGTTGTCTGATAAAAAAATAAAATAGAAAGGCGATAGAGAACACCAAAATATATTACTCGTTTTTCAGTATTATTTAATTTTTATTATTGATAATATGATCGCTATTATTACTTAAATTTTATTTTTTATGATCGATATTATTTACTTGGTAGAAACCGTGATGTAGAAGGAATATGTTAGATATGGTTTTATGTTTATTAAAAATTGGTTGACATATTCATTTCGAACTTTTACATTCAAAAAAATT
>CAKOAT010071488.1:113470-141785 GCA_932364175.1 Eruca vesicaria subsp. sativa | reverse complement strand
CCAATAATCTTTCAATCTATCATTAATGTCAATTTATCACAAATTAAAAAACCCATTCGTTATTTATACCAATAATCATTGGTTTACTCTTAAACCAGCCCAATTCCATAGATAGACCCAATTAGCATTTTACTCTTGTCTACTTTTCTGCTGCGGCTAAAATTTCATTTTTTAACATGGCTAGAATTTCATTTATCTGTATAAAAAGGTTGACATCTATTAATAACCCGAGTGTGCTATAATCAAGTGCATAGAATTATGTTTGTAAGTCTTTGGTTTTGTGTATACATTCGTTTGTCAAATTTGTATTCAGTTTTGTGTATGGTAGTAGTATATGTGTTTAATCATTAACCAAACCAAACAATCGTTTGGGAAAATACAAAATATAGTAGTATACATACAACTTTAATTAAGTCAACAAAAAATCATATTGTCTAATAAAATACCCGACATTAACTATATTTCTAAAACATTTGCGTGAGATGTATGTGGAATATTGGTAATATATTCAATTGAAAAAGTATCCTTTATATACCTAAGAGTTTAGGAATGTTGATTTTGTAGTTTAAATCAATGACATAATATTTTTATTAAAATTAAAATGGAGAGATAATCAAGGATATTTTGTTGGAAAAAGATTTGGTGGAAAAATAATAGATAAAAACTATAGGTTTAAATAATGCAGTGGCAAAGATCTGTAAATACTTCCAAAAATCAAGGGGACTTAAAAAAGGGCCTTGTGTTTTAATAGTATAGATTTACAAAAAATGTATGTGATAATATTTTTTTATTTTTAGAAAATTTTATTATAATAAAATATAGTTAGAAGACATATAGTTATACATGAGATTTAGCTTATTTAGAATCACATTTCATAATATATAAAATATTAAGTTGGTGGTTAAATGCAACATTTTCTTACATGTTAAATGTCGTAAATATATTCACCTCATGTATGTTTTTATTTGGTTTCTTTTCCACATTGTTGAGAATTTATAACTTAAAACTATGATAAAATATGGTAATGAATACATATGTGAGTGTCCTATACATACAATTAGTATAACTTTTATTTTAAGAAGTTAGAAAGTTTTGTGACTAGAAATTTAAAGAGTTTCCCGTCATCTTTGTTTTGAACACATGAGTTTCACTTCTTTTTTTCTATTTTTCCATTATCTTTTTAATTTACTCAATGTAGTTACATCTTAATGTAGTTCTTTGTGCACGTTACGCTCAAACCAATACGATGGTAAGTATTAGTATTATGCCTTTGTTTTAGTTCTTACCCTTTCTGATACTACTTAATCAAGTAAAAAAAAATAACGAACGCTATGAGTCAGGTGACCTTTTAAGTATTTCGGTCTATCAGTCCATGCCTACTAAAATGCTACAACTTTTTTTATCCATTTTCCAACATCCATGTCTTTCTGTTTGATATTTTTTCCAAGAAAAAAATCAAAACATTTTGTCAACCAAATACTGGTCTCTCTCTGTCCAATCGAATCCATTTATCATAACAATCAAACAGTTATCAACCACCATATTTGTTCTTCTCAATCTTTGAAACAATGTTGATATTTATTCTTCAGTCTCAACGTTGAGAAAATCAAGGCGATCTTGCTTTGAGAGGCATGGCATCCACATAGCGGCTTTTCTATGAATATAGACCACATTATTTTGAATTTAGAAACAAAGATACATACCGCTAGTTCCGTAAAAGGTTTTGCCACATACTTTCTGAATAAGTACTTGACAGTGGAAAGCTCAGGCTTCTCGTAACATATAAACCACACCAAAGGTGCATCAGAACATTATCTTATCACCCCATGTCTATTAGATTCAATAGTTGCAAATAGATTGTGTTACCTTCAGAGACAAATCATGAGACACCATGGAACGGTACCAAACAGAACCTTATAATGGGAAGCTTTCGCTTCTGATTATGAAGTTTGCAAGACTCGACACTTAAAACAAAATACCAGGAATCATGTTGTTATTCTCTTTGTCGTACACCATATCTTCTTCTCTCCTACTTCATCTTTGCCAAATGAAGAGTCTCCTAGAGACACAACGCATACAATGGAACTTTGCCAATAGTCTCTCAAGTGAAATCTTTAAGGCCCTTTTTGACTGCCTCGTGCTCTGCAACGTCCTTTTCCATCCATTTTTTCATAGTCCCTGAGAAGGAAACATCATCAAGAAAAAACATCTTATGCTATTCAAATACCATACGTTTTCTTGTCATCAAATTCAGTAATCAATAAGTAGAAAATGTAATATACCAAATGATTTTATCTTACAGTACAACTTAAAGCTTGAAGACAGATATCTCTGTTTTAAAGGAGATGGAATCTTAATATATGAATATGATATACCTGATGTGTGTGTGTGTGATATCTTAAAAAGTGACAAAGAATCATAGAACATGTCAAGAAAGGAGTCACCTTTGCTCTTCTTTGTCTTTTCCTCAGAGTTGACCATGTTGTAACTACAAAGACATATTCAACGTAAGGATAGACCTTATGCTCTCTTCAATCTCAAAAGCTGTTGGCAGAAGACATCATTGACTCCTGCTGCTGGAGAAGGAGGAGCAGGAGCAACCGTTTTCTATTCTTTAGAAGCATCAGGCTCAGAGTTCATGTCTATACTCCTTGGAAAAGGAGGAGAATTCAGATGTGTGTCGATATTTAGCTGTATGCAAGAAAGAGGAGGGCTTTCAGGGCAAGTAGATGACTCAGCCACATCAAGTGTCATCATGCTTCTTGTTTCTTGTGCCATACTCTCCCAAATTGCTATTGACGACTCTAACTGTTCCACCTGAAGCTCCCTCGCGTGTGAAGAAGGGCTTGTGAAGCCTTCCTCACCCACAGCAACACATGTTTGGTTCAAATTTCTCTTCCTCTCCTTTGTCTTGTGTAGACACGGCGAGAGATTCAAAGCAAGCTCTGGTTTCTCCAACACCTGAGAGACAAAGGAGACCATTGTCTTCTGACGCTTCTCCATGTGTTGTAACTGATCTATAAGTTCTGCTGAGAGTGGCTGTGAACAGGTTTGCGTCTATGAATGTTCGTCATAAGATGAGGCTGAACTATCACAAAATCATCATTGCAAACTCCCATTGCTCAGGATCAGCTTTTCTAAAACCCTAAAAAAAAAAGAAAAACGTAAACTAAACAAAAGAATGTTCTGTTTAAACCAAAAAAAAAAAGACAGAACAGAACTAAACACTTACGTATGTACTAAGCTGTCGGATAAAGCTTGGAAGTTGTTGTGTTTGAAGAATCTCGGAAGAAGGTCTCTTGAGAACTCAAGTGGGTTCCAAACGATGAAGCTTTTGTTGCTTTGAGGGCTCCACGAGACGATTGAATCAGATGAGGAGTCATCAACCATCTCGAAAAGACTGACGCTTGGACTCCACCTCCGATGTACGCTGCCGTTCTTCCCCGCCGGTCTTCACTGCCATCTTTCAACCAAGTTGAATCTCGCTTATTTTCATCATACCTCTCTAAATGTGTACTCCTTGACTCCTAACTTCCATCAAAATCGCTGCTTAAGATTCGAGCTCAAACCACATCAAAGATTAGATCCAGAGACACTTGGTTTCTCTGTTAGATAATTAGAGGATAATGCAAAAGGTTTTCGTCGGAGGAAGAAGAACATCGACTGTATCTACATAACGAATGAAAGGAGAACACGTGTCATGTCCGCATAGATAGACTGTCCTACGTGGACTTTCCACGCTGGCGCTGAGGTGGATAGCCATAGAGGGAGTGATGCTTTCTTTTATATAATAGATTGTTACAATCTTATAAAAATATGTCAAATACTTTATTAAATATATTAAAATATATTGATGTGTTCCATTTAACACGTTCCATTTAAGATTCCCATTTAAACATTGAACACGTTTTTTTTTTACTCACATCCATCTTTTAAGATCAAGTGGTAGTTAGGCTTGAGTTGTTCCGAAGAGACGCTCCGTCCGATAGGGTCTGATCTATATGGAAAAATAGAATACTATTGCATCTCGCCTCCTTGGCGAGAGAGTCTGTACGCACATTCATAGTCATGGGTATGCAGACAATGCTAAAATCTGAGAATCCAACTTGTAACCGATGAAAGGAGACTAACTCCAAGGCAAATTCCGGCCAGTCGGGGAGTTTTCAATCATGTCCACTAGGTCAGAAGAATTCATCTCCATATGGGTAACAGTGCAATGGAGGTCTAGCAAACATGAGATTTCCCACATGAGTTCTTCTATCTCAGCATAGAAAGGCGAAAGGCTTTTCCGGCATCCTTGAAGTCCAAACCTCGACTCCCATTTGATCCTTATATAACCACCCTAGGCCACTGACCGTGCCATTCTCGACCCATGAGGCATAAATTTGACGGATCGGACTTTGGGGGTTCGTAGGGAGAGTCGAGCTAGTCAAAGGGGCAGTCTGAGGCTCCTCTTCTTCTGTGTCTTCACGTAAATTGGCTTTCCTCTAACACTCAGCTTCAATGGAAGCTAGTTGGAGAGTTTCCATTGGTAATATGTCTTTTCTATTAAAAACCTTGTCAGTGTATCCCAATCATTTGTATCTCGCCTAATAAAAGGAGTGAACAAGGAGTTTTGGGTGTTTATACGTAATACGATCAGATAGTCTCGGAGGCCGAGCATCAATACCCGGGATCCAAGGCTTATTCCAAACACAGGTGTTTAGGCCTGCTCCAATAGTCTTCTTTAGCCCTTATTACAGAAGCAGATTTGCTGCCATGATATTACGCCAGCCATAGGAAGGTGAGTAAACCTTACGATATTCCAACAGGCTTGATCGATTATAGTATCACCCTCACAAAACTCGGGCAATAAGTGGGTTTAAGAACCATATCAATCTCCAAAGTTGCTTTGCTAATAAATCGAGATAAAAATCGTGTAAGTCTAAGAAGCCAAGTCCACCTTGGTCATGTGGAACGCAAATTTTATCCCATGCGATCCAATGTAACCCTCAGTTATTTTGACTCGAGCTCCACCAAAAGTTTGAGATTGCACTATTTAGTTTCTCCACTATGCCTTGCGGAAGCAAGTAGCACGACATATTGTATGTCGGCACAACTTGCGCCACTTATTTTATTTGAACCTCTTTACGCTCCCCCGAGAGTAGTCTAGCCGACCACGACGTGACACATCCATCGAAGCGATCTTTTACATAGGAAAAATACGTTGATCTTAGATCCACAAATTTGTTCTGGAGTCCTAGGTATTTTCCCATTCCTCCTTTAGAAGTAATCCCAAGAACGTCTTTAATATTTTGTCTGACTCTATGGTCAACCTTATTTCTGAAGGTAATGGAGGACTTAGCCGCGTTAAGCCTTTGTCCAGAAGCCTTTCTGTAAGAGTCTAAAATATCTAAAATTTCCTTGCATTGACTCACTTTAGCTTTACAGAAGAATATGCTATCATCCAAAAAAGAAGGTGGGATATCTGAGGGCTAGCTTGAGCCACTCGTAGTCCCAAGATGTGATTCTCTTCCTCTGCTCCTTGAAGGAGGGAGGTCATAGCTTCAACGCACAAAATAAATAGGAAATGTGATAGAGGATCCCCATGTCTCAATCTTCTCGTTTGGGATAATTTTACCCATGGGTTCTCCACTAAAGATCACCTGGTAAGAAACCGATATAATGAAAAACATCAAAAGATCAACCATTTTTTCTGCGAAACCCAAACGTAGCATCAAGGATCGAATAAAACTTCATTCCACTCTGTCGTAGGCTTTGCTCATGTCCGTCTTGATAATCATGAATTATTCTCTAGCTCTGATATTCATTGAGAGCATGAAAACTCTTTTGCTCTAGTAGAATATTTTATGTGATTAACCGTCGAGCTATAAAGAAAGATTGGGTCCATGAGATCAGGTCCGGTAGAAACCTTTTGAGTCGTTTAGATAAAAGTTTCGAGATGTTCTTGTAACTGACGTTACAAATACTAATATGTCCAAACTCCGTCATCTCCCTTGGTTTCTTTTTCTTCGGGATCAAGCAAATGTTGGTTTGATTCAGTCTCGGGTCAAAACACCCATCAACAAAGAAATCTTTCACCAGTCGGATAATATCTTTGTGAATAACTTTCCGAAATCTCTGAAAAAGTCTACTCGGCATACCTTTTGGATTAATATCAAATAAAGCTATTTTATTTCCTACTCTGATGGTTCAGCTGTAAGAAAATCATTTGTGTTCTCTGAAACTTTATTTTTTATATAGCGAAGAGAGACGTCCATGTATGTGGGTACAGAGGTAGAGAAGATTTCTTGGAAATAGTCAACAACCACTTTTTATATCCCAAGATCGCTCTCAACCATGCTACCCTCTTTTCCCTTTATACAAGTGACCCGATTTCGTGCTTGTCTTTTTTTGTGATCGCATTGTGGAAATTCGTGTTTCTATCCCCTGCTCGATGCCATTTCATTCTACTTTTATGTTCCAAGTAGAGGTCTTTTCACCTGAAAGCAATGATAAGTTGCCTCCTCAAATCTTCTAGCTCTTCAAGAGTAGTATGATCGTCCTCATGAGCAATATCAATCTTATTTTTAAGCTCTGCAATAAGTCTCTCTTTGAACACGTTTAGATCCTTTTAATTTAAGATAAAGTAAACTAGGATTGTTACGCGCAAGATATACTTAATATGTGTTGAAGTGTATTATTGTGTTATGTTGTATTCAAAGAGAAGTATATATAATTGGTTGTTCTTCATAGATAATAAATTAACGATCTATATTTTGCAAAACATTTGTGGTTTTACCATGTTATATTTTGATTTTGATTTTAAGGTATAATTCATATGTTTGTTATCTGACTCTTTCTATTTATAATAATGTTTGGACTAACTTGAATAACAGATCGTGTATTTTAATATCTGAGCTAGTAAGTTTACTAGGTTCTTATGTGGTGGTGTAATAATGCAATAAATTTGTGTGTGTAAATTTTTATTCTCATTTTACATTGTTCTTTATTTTTTAAATTTAAGCTGTGAGCCAATTTTAACATGAGATGTTCAATACAATGTTAGTATTCTTAATATTGTTGGAGTAATTGTGAACTAGAGCTATGAGTAATGGGTTATGGGCTTTGTTTTATTATTCATTTGACTTATTTGGACTTTTAAGTGTTGGATTTTGTATGATATAGGTTGACAAAACCTTTATGTTAAGTTGACGTTTTATTTTTAAAATTCAAAACTGCAGAACATAAATTCTCTTATATTGCACTAAATATTACGGTGAGTTGTTTTATTTAAGAATACAGCGGCCCTCTTATACATTCGACTTGTAATTGATTAACATTTTTTAACCATACGAGAATTTTGGGATTGTTTCACTTTAGGTTTGATTTTATTTATATAAGTGGTTGTTTATAAGCCATGTTGTTTAACAAACCTTATTTTATATATTTTATTGGTTTTAGTTTTAAATTAAAATGTTTAGATTATAAAGCCTGAGTAAACTTCATCGAAAGGTTACATGTGATGGAAAAAGTAAACCAAAGTTGAATTTAGTGAAAGGTAAACTGAAACGAAAAAATTAAAAAGCAGAAGCGAGTTAAGGCTTGAGAAGATGTTAGCCACGGAAAACCAGTTGCATGAACATCTTGATTTACTTAAAGTAGAAACAAACAGTGTATCTATTATCGAGCTTGCAAGATCATGGTGGCTGTATAAGTATCATATGTGTGCCATAGCATACTCCTTCCTTATGATAGGAACATCACGGAATGAACGCTTGACTTGCCTCCACAACTTGTCAACTCCTGCCAAATTTTGTTTCCATTTATGGAGGTCCATAAGTTTTATTCCTGCAGCATGGTCGCATGTGACCAATTTAAGTAGAGCAAGCAGATAATTACCTTTTTCATAGTGATTTTTACTGAATTATTGAGATGCTTTATTCCTTTGGGAGGATTGTGTAATGCAAAGTAGTGTTTGATGCCTTTGATATAGAGTGCCTCATCATTTCCATACGTAGGGCAGGCTTTCATCTCATCTTTGTAGCAATGGAGAGTGCGTAGAGGATTTTTAGACATCTCGTTCAAGTGTGCAGTTTTGCAGATTATTAGGCACTCTTTTGTTGTCATCTGACTGGGATGAGCTTCAAGACACATGTGGATGTCTGACAGCGAGAACTCCGCTGCATGCTTCATCTTCATCATATAAGAGGTACGGCGCTTTGACATTGCAGTATTTTGTCCTGAGAATCCCATCAGTACATACATAATGGAAGGTTTTGTGTTGTCTTTATTTGATGATAATAGTAAAAACTGAAAATAACCATTTATATAGTACTAGGTAGTGATTCGTGCCGTGCGCGGAGTGAAATAGTTGATCAGATTATTAATTTTACATTGTAATAAAGAATTTTTCATATAATTTTGTAGAGATACGCATTCAGATTTTCGTTTGGATTTAGTTGATCTATTCAAATTTTGGTTGTTTACAGTTAAGTATTTAAATCTGATTTGGATATTTCAAAATTTCAGTTTGAATTTGGTTTAAATTTGCTTCGAATTATTACGGGTTTGGTTCGGATTCGAATTCGGGTACATATCTTAATTATCTAATTTTTTAACAAAAATCCAAATATACTTAGGTCTTCAAAATCCAAAAATAAAAATAATATAAACATAAAAAAATAATAATGTAAGACTAAACATTTAAATTTATATAAAAATTAGGGGTTAGCCCATCCTAAGGATGGGTGAGTCTACACTAAAATTATTTTATATTAAAATGGCGCGTATTGATACTTTGGGTTATTTGTTTTGTTTTATGGAAGACTGGTGTGATAGTTATTTTACGTTGGGTTAAAAAAAAATTTTAATGGTCAAGGTGGTTGTTGCAAGGAAGTAATTTTTGTGTTGTGTGGGTCATATATTTGTAGAGGGTGTAGCATAGATAGTAGTTGTAAAGCGGTGAATTTAAGAAAATTATTGCTTATTATATGTATTTCAATTACAAGAACTTTGTTCACTACATTAGCTTTTGTTTTAGCAGGTCAAAGAACCTTTGGAAATAATCATGTAGCTTAGTTTTATTTGACCTTTGATTTGGCAATGTGTTGGCTGTGTAGGTTAAGTACTGCTATGAGAACAACTATTTCGGGAAATAGTCTTTTATTGCAGGAATTGTTTCTAGTTTTAGATGGGAGATGGTCAATGAGAATAATGGTTGTTGATGTTGAGAATGAATATTTTTATTGGACTTCCAGACCTCTAGGCTTGCTTCCTTGTTCAGTTTGTCATGGTTTTCCAATTTAATGGTTATTGTGAAGCTGAAGGGGCATGTTAAAGGAGTTGGCTGCAGAAAATAGCGTCCTCTCTCAGGTGGGACAGAGCTGCTGGTTTTATTTTGTCTTCAGGACATTTAAAACTCATTTTATGGTAGTTAAAGTTCTCTCATTTTATCTCCTCAAATTGGAGGTATGTGTGGTTTTTGCTAAAATGTGGGGGTCGTTGGATTTGAAGAAATTTAGGTCGATGTTCTTAGTTTTGGTTAGTTTTGCTCAATAATATTGGTCAAGAGTGATGCAGAAGATGCATTTGTTGCTTCTTATACTTAGAAGTAGGCCAGGGCATTAAAACCAAACCCAATCAAGCAAACCGAACCCGGTCCGATAAACCAGTTTGGATCGGATTTGGATCGGATTTGGATCTTGTAAAATACCCGAATGGTCACATATTTTTGGTATAATGGGTTACAGGTTGGTTGGGTAAATAGCACCAATCCAATCCGGTAAATGGATACCCGAGCATCGAGTGATATATCCTTAGGTTTCCATTGTTTCCCCTTTCTAATTTATTTTGATCTTGTTACGATTTGTGCGAGAATCTCACATAAATTCCTCAATATTCAGATTTCCCTAAATCATGATCCCCTTTCCTAAACATATCCTCTCCGATTTCTGTTCCAAACGGTTCCGTGATTCGCAAACCCTATAATCCACTTTCTTATATAAGTTGATCTCTTCACTGAGGTACAAAGCACCAAAACTCCTCTCCTCCTCCTTCGACGATTTCATTAAGAGGTGAGATACGCTTCCTCCTTTTCTCTGCAATCGAGTAATAGCTAGATGTTCTTGGGGTTTTGGGTCATTCGGATATGTCGGGTTTAACGGTTTCCTATTCAGCTAGATGTTTTAATAAACAGAATTGCGTCTTATGTTCTTAATTCATGGAGTTATGTTCTGTTCTTAGATAATGTTCATGTTTAATGATGTTTTTTCTATGAATCTTTGTACTGAAACTGAGAGTCTGAAACAAAACCCGTATGTGTTTATTCTTGTCCATTTGAGTTAAGGTTGTTTTTAGTTTCATTTGTGGTGTTCTTATAACAAAAGAATACTGTATATTTGACTTGTATATCGTCTGCAATTGTTTCATTTTCTATAAAAAGTGACGTTTTATATATCTTGATTGTTGCTTAAAGATGATTGTTTCTTTAGTTGTTTTGTCTGTTTTGTTTTGTTTACTGACTATTGTTTGTTACTTCTTAGCAAATGGCTTCATCGACATTCAAGAAAACAAACACTGGAGCTGGCCAGCAAGATGGAGTTGAATACGAGAACTTTGAAACACCAGATAGGTGTGGAAAGAGGAAGGAGACATGTACACCTTGCGAAGAAAGTCTTGAGGAAAAAAGGTGAAAAAGTTGTTGTGCCAAGATCAGATGTATGGAATCATTACACCAGGACAAAGCAGAGCCGTGACAGATGCATCTGCCACTACTGCCAAAAGGTGTTTTCATGTGCAACAAAATCAGGAACTTCCAACCTCCAGAAGCACATGCTCATCTGCAGAGAGTACTATGCACACTTAATCAGCAAAGGAAAGAGTCAAACTTCCATCGATGATGAAGGGAGTTTGAAGCCATCAAAGGTACATGAGAAAGTTATCAGAGAAGCTACGAATGAGCTATTGGTGTTAGCTGAGTTGCCTCTGTCTTTCATAGACAGTACATGATGGAAGTATTTCTGCAATAAGGTAAAGCGTTGATTGTAGATTATTTCACTTATTTATGAAAGTAATGTTAATTTTTATTTCCATGAAGGTGAATCTTTACAAACCTCACTCAAGACAAACTGCCACTAGAGACAATGTGGAGATATTTCTGAAGAAGAAAGAGGCTTTGAAGAACTATTTGCACACTAACCAACAAAGAGTTTCCCTCACTATGGACATTTGGGTTTCTCAAGTGACATGTAATGTTCTTTCTTTTCTGAAAAGTGATAACAATCTCATTTTTTATTTATACTAATAGCATTGTTTTAAAAAAAAAAAATTGTAGGTGCATGTTACATGGTTAAAACTGCACATTTTGTTGACCCGCCTTGGCAGCTGAAGAATATCATCCTTAGTTTCAAACTGGTCATGGATCATAAATGTCAGACGATTTCCACAGTTCTTTTAGAGTGCTTAGCTGACTGGGGAATTGAGAAGTTGTTTTGAATTGCGGTAGACAATGCCATTGCTAATACCTTTGCTCTTAGGCGTTTCCATAGTCAGTTTAGGTCAGTCTCGCCTGATGCTCTGGTCTTAGATAGTAACTTTCTTCATATGAGGTGTTGTGCACATATTATCAACTTGATAGCTAGGGAGGGTCTAGTTGATTTAGGCGAAAATGTGTTGGCAATCCGCAATGCAGCCCAGTATGTCCGGTCTTTTACCAATAGGTTAAACGCCTTTGACCAAAGGGTTACTACTGAAAAGATGACACGAGGAAGTCTCCCGATGGATGTTAAGACTAGGTGGAATTCAACATTTCTCATGTTATCAAGAGCCTTGCAGTTTAGAGTGGCGTTTGATAGGATGGAAATAGAGGATAGACTGTACAATGACTACTTTTTAGAAGTAGAAAATGTTGTTAAGAGGTGTGGACCGCCTGGTCTTAGTGACTGGAATGCCGTGGAGAAGCTAAGGAGGTTCCTGGTCATTTCTCATAATATCACTTTAGTTGTCTCAGCTTTCTCAAAGATGAACTCCTACAAATGCTATGGTGAGATTGGACAATTGAGAGGAATCTCAATGCATTGGCTTGCAACTTAGACCCGGATTTGAAGTTGAAAGCTGAAGACATGTTGCAGAAGTTCTTGAAGTGTTGGGATGGCATGCAAAAATGTGAACAAGATGTTGATTCTTGCAGCAGTAATCGATCTTAGGAAGAAGATGACTTACCCAAGCTTATGTTTTGAGAAACTGTATGGAAAAGACAGTATAGAAGCCAAAGAAGTGAGCGAATCTGTGCTTGATCTCCTTACAAGCATGTTCAACGAGTATGCTAGCCGGTTCAAATGGGCTAATAGTGAATCATCTAAGGCGAAGCAGACTGAGACTGTTGCTGTTCAGGAGAGTCAGGGTCATTTGGACATGCTAAAGTTCGTTGTTGAAGATTTTGGGTATTTGAGAATGGACTCCGAGTACAAGAATCTTGTTGCTGATTCAGGAAATGAGCCAAGGGATGAGCTGGAGATGTACTTAAAGGAACTTGTTGAGAATCAGAAGCTTATGATGGGACTCGAGTTTGACATACTCGGTTGGTGGAAGGTCCACAAACTCAAGTATCATGTGCTAGCAGAGATGGCTAGGGATTTACTTGTGATGCATGTTCATTACTTTTGTCCTTCCGTTGGTAGCGATTGTTTTTTTAGAGTGCTTAGCTGACTTGAGGATTTACTTGTGATGCAGGTTTCATCAGTGGCTTTAGAAAGTGCTTTTAACACAAGTGGCAGAATCTTGGAACCATATAGGAGTTGTTTAACCCATTACTTGATAGAGGTTCTGATGTGCAGTGAGCATTGGCTGAAAACTGATATTAAATTCTCTGAGAAAGTCCAAACAAATGAGCAGACTTTAGCTGAAGTTGAGCAGCTAGACAAGCTTGAGAAAGGTATGTTTTATTTATTTTAGTTTCTCTTAACATTTCATTTGATTGTTGGTGTACTTAACCAACATTTTGTTTGTCGCTCAGAGTTTGGGAGTGTGGGAATTGAAGACTGGAGATTGCTTTGGAATTTGGAAGTCTTTTTGTTTTTGTTTTGGTGTTGGCTTTGCTCTTTATTTCAACTTTGATCTCATTAGAGATGTACTCTGTTTCGAGTGTTGCTTTTTAAGGTTTATTATGAACAAGTTTGCTTTCTTTTGAAGTTTAATGAAGGTTCTTTTATGTTTTATTTTCACTATTGCATCTGTTTCGTTGTGTATTTGTTCTAGTCTTATAGTTGTGTCAGTGTACTGCATGTTTAGATTGAGTTTTCCAAGTGTGTTTTAGTTTTGTGTCCTTTGTATTGTATTTATATTTTAACAATCAAGAGTCTATAAGTGTTTCATGAAACAAAATAACAGGTTCATATTTTCGCATAGTAATAGGTATTTCGGGTAATATGAGTAGTTTGGATAACCGAAACCTGGTTTAGAACCAAACCCGAAAATTAAATGGGTTTAACCGGGTTTAGGATGTGCTACAGAATCCGACCTGAACCCGACAAAACCCAAACCGAGACTGAACCATACTTTTATAATACCTGAATGGGACTGATTTTTGTAAACTCAAAAAACCAAAACTCGATTAGACCCGACCTGAACCTGAATAGTCACCCGATTTCCCCGGCCTACTTAGAAGAGATTGAAGGTGCGTTTGTTGGGAACTATCGTTGTATAAGTTTATGTTCTCATTAGTGGTTGAACCCATCGTTGTAGTAAGGTTCTAACTAATAATTATTTTTTGTATATATGTTATTGTTATCTTATATTAATAATTATAGATGATACCAGAAATGGAGAGAGTGATAAACATTTCATAAAGTATATTTTTATTGTTGCATGCGTGCATGCAGTGCCGGCTCTCAGCATGTGCTCGAGTGCATTTGCACAAGGTCTTTTTTTTTACCTAAAAATTTAGGATCCTATTTTGTAAAAAAAACATAATTTAGGGCCTTGTTTTCAAAATTTACATTAGTAGTGTGCTAAAATTGCAAGGAATATTTTTCACCTAGCACTGGGCCCAAGTATATTCTAAGCCGGGCATGTGTTTCGTATCGTATAAAATAAGAGTACAATTTCAGTTTTTTAATGAATTTAAGATAATTATAAATTATTGTAGATAATTATTAAGATAATATAACATGCCAAAAGACATTATTCAATGTTCAAATAATAAATTATTAGGAGGAGGATGACTAGTACAACAACACATTTGAGTTCTTGGATCACAATTTCCATCGTTGAACCCATCAATCAGACAGTCATGATTGCATTCATGATAGTGATATGTTGCATTACACTTTGTAATGCAAGGACCAGCTTTCGTTGGATTGGTAACTGCACATGTACACCCAACCAATCACACTCAATAATTTCTTTATTGAAACTTTAATAACATAATATTGTTATAATTTATTTTTTGTAAATACATCTTACCTGATAGAGCCAAAATGTTGTAGTTGGACAATATAATTGCTAGTATTACTACCCCAAAACAAGCCACAATAGTTTTTGTAATACCCATTTTCTTTACTTTAGTTCTGTTAACTAAGAAGAACAAATGTTTAATAGTGTTTTAGCTATTCACAAAAGAAGCTCTCTGTTTATATGACCTTTTTTGTTTAGGAAACTTCATCACTTTTATTTTGACCATAAATGAATCTTCCATATTTGCTCAGATTGAACTTCCTTTTGTTTTTGGTCGAACGATAATATACTCTCATCTACTCTATTAAAATAGAGTCATTTTTTTTATTTACCGATACAAGTTGTCATTTAAATTATGACTCTTTCTAGAGTGTTACAAATAATACAAGTCATATAGTTAACTGAACCGCATTACTTAAATTAAACCAACACAATTAATGTAACATGGCGACCTTAATGTAAAGTATCTTCAAAATAAGGCAGATATCTATGTGTCTACCAAAAACACATATTTTCTCCTACAAATATGGAATATTTAAAAAGAATATATATTATCAAAATATGGAATATGGAAATCTACTAATTATATTAATGTGTAAATCGTAATATACCATTTAGCATCTTAACAATTCCTTAAAAAAATAGAAATTTAATAATTATATGAAACCAATGGAAATCTACTCTATTAAAATAGAGTATTTCTTTTTATTTATTAATATAAATTGTCATTTAAATTTGAACTATTTCTAGATTGTTACAACAAGTCATATAGTTAACTGAACCGCATTAATTAAATTAAACCGATGGTTATTTATGGGATATAGTCTTCGGATTACTATTATGGAAAAACTTCAAAAAACATTGAATCAAATTTCTATCTTAATGAATCAAAAAATAAATTATTATTTTCAGGCCCAAATGTATTTAATATTTTTAACAAAACAAAATTTTCTATTATTAATCATTTATTTAAATCATGCATTTTAAAACATGTTATTGTATTTTTTATTTTAAATAACAATCACTTTTTGATAAATTTCAATGGTAACTTTTAAATAATTTATTGTTTTATTTTTCTTAAATAATTTACTGATTTAAAAAAATAAATGTAAAGAAAAACCAAAAACCAATTCTAAAAACTAAAACCCAAAACCAAAAGCTGAAAACGCATTGTTCTGGATAACATATTGTTATAGTTTTTGTTATTGTTTATTTACAAAATAAACTATTGCAATTTTTTTTTAAAAAAAAATTTGTCATCTTTTCAGTTTTAAATTAGATGTTCGATTATTTGAAATTTGTTTGTTAGTAATATCAGTTCAAGCTAACTCAGCGGATCTAAAAACTAAAAACCCAAACAAAAGTTGAAAATGAAAAACAGAAACTTAAAAACCAAAATCTAAAAATAAAAACTAAAACTAAAAACTAATGAAAAAAAAATCGTCACCACAAATTTTGATAAACTGATTTTATACCAAAACATTCTTTAAATTAAGACATAATCCAATTATATAAATTTTAGTTATAAAAAAATTTCCGTGCTTTCAAGCGCGGGTCAAAATCTAGTAATCATTAAAATAGTAACATATATTTGAACCATGACATATATTTGACTTTTTACATGTATAGCATGATACAGTCAAATTTATTATTTATTGAGAGCTTATGGAAACATACTAATATACTTTTTGTCAAAGAAAATATAATAATATAAACAATTATAAATTACTAATATTTTCATACAAAGCTAAAGATTATGTGTCTTTATATGTATAGCATGTTATATCCATACATTAATATTTTCTGTTGACTATTATTTATTGAGAGCTTACAGAAATATGGTAGTAAAGTGGAACATATTTGTATTTACATGTATAAGATTATAGACTAGGTTGCATGGAAACTCCGTTCAAGGTCCGTTTCCTGTTTCAGAAACGTTTCGGAACCGGAATCTCTTGGAAACTCGAATAAAATCTTTTTGGAAACACGTTTCTTGAAAATTTCATTTTGGAAACACGATGGAAACTTGTGTTTTTGATTTCGAAACTCGCGATTCTACTTCGGAAACTCGTGATTCTAATTAGAAACGTAAAAATAACTATTTGGCATTTGATGTTAGTGATTACATGTTTATTATTTTATATTTTAATATTATTTTTGATATTTGTTATCATTTTAGTATAATGATTTAATTTGGAATGAAGTCGCTCCATAGTTTTATCGAATGATAACATGTGTTACTTTTCTAGTTATTGATTATAATTTTAATAAAATGTACAAAAAAATATTTATATTACTTAATTTTTTTTCTAAGATAAATCAAACAAAAAATAAATTTACATGTTGATTAATCATACATATATATATATATATATATATATATATATATATATATATATATATTATAGGCATTTCTAAAACGTTTCCATTTTTCTTATTTTTTTAAAAAATCAAGTTTCTACATTTCGAAACGTTTCATTTCCACGTATTCATTTCCGATTTCATGCAACCTAGATTATAGAGTTACTTTTACTATTACTAGAGCCTTTGTCCGTTCTAAGCGCGTACTTACTTTTATTTTTGATACATTTTTAAAAGTTTCTAGATAAGGAAAATATTAAATTTAATTAAATAATATTTTATCAAACAAAATATATAATAATATAATTTTGATAAATAACAATGACCATTTTTAATCAAGTTCCAAAATATGTAAGATAATTTGATATAATGATAAATTTATAATTTATACTCTATTTTATTTTTACATATTAATTATATTTATTTTATTTTATTTTATTTTAGAATGGTCATATACTATGACGGAAAACATTAATTTGTCTCAAAAAACTCCATCTCTGAAGCTGATCAATAGTATATGAAACTAATCTTTGTTTTTTTTTTTGTTTCCCAAATTACTCAAAATAATTCGAGAAATGTTACAAACTCAGGAAACACAACTTTTATGGTTGCAGCTAATACTATAACATAAGGAAATAATAAGAGACTAAGTAAATATGAGAACAACATTCTCTATTCAGAAATGCCGTAGCCAATGTGTCTTCGTGATTACTTTGTTGGCAAATCTTTATTTGTTCTTTCAACTTTATTGGTGCAATAATCCTGGTTTTCCATCATCGATTACAACACCTTTTAAACCACACTCTTTCGCTTCCCATGGATTCAAGAAGTTATCATGATCTGTGTCACCTTCAATATGTTCAAAAAAAATATCATTAGGTTGAAACGAAAGAATCATGTAGAAGAATAAGAAGAAAACTAGCTCATTCTATCAGGCATGCCTCTGATTTAGGTTTCAGGTGAATATAGAGAAGATTTAGTGTAGTTATATTTTGTGGGACATCATTTATCTTATTCCAATATTCATTTTGGTTGCCTACACATTCAAGGTTTTCTGTTATTAAAACAGTCAGCAAGTAGAAGACGAAAAGCAAAATCTAGAAGCATAAAAATTGATCATACTTTGTCTCCGGCAGTACCAAGTAGTTGATGAATTATAACTTGAGTATTTTTCATGCAATACCGGTTCCCTTTGGAACCAAAAGCTAGGAAACCTACCCAAAAAAATGCAAGCCCGGAGAGGAAGGAAACTTCTCTAAGAAAATACTGCAAATTCATGCATACAGTTAGAGATAATCAAGAGAAAAGACTACACGCATCATTCTAATGACAAGTACCTAAAGACAATCAGCAATAACATAAGCATCCTCCATGGGAGCATCCTCCGAGTTTGAGATATGTGATAAAAGAGATTACGTTAACCTGAAGCTGAGATTCAATGATAATAAAAATCCCAACTACACATACAAAAGAAAAGTTGAAAGTGTTATCCACATAAACAGTTCTTTCATGAGATTATTTAATTAAGGAAGGATGTGTAATGATTCTTAAATTTCCTTCAGTTTCAGAACCCTCATAACTTGACAGATTCTAGAGAATGACCATGTCTTGTCTTTTTTATTAGTTTTTTGTATTCGCAGAGCTCAACATATAAATGGAGTGATCTTTTCTTGGTTTTGTTCTTCTTGATCTTATCTTCCACTGAATCTCCCTTTTCATTAATCTGACAAGCATAAAAAGAACAGTCAATGAAGTTAAATTCATTTTGGGTCTTAGTGGTTTGATCCGATAGTTCTTAAACTTGCCTACACTTTTAAGCGGCATTCCTCGAATAGAAGCAGCAACAGAGAGCAGCGAGACTGATTCACGAAGACACACACAACAATAAAACAATTTGGTTAGCTGAGTCACTTCACTGTAACGAACATGATATAAGTTGGTACATCACAAGTGAATACGCTGAAGGTTTCAGGCAGAACAACTAAAACAGATATAATGAGACTTTGTTTAAGAGAAGAAGATGTTGTCCTAATGACAGTAACTCAACACATTTACATTGTGTTTTCTAGATTATCACGTCACAACCCTAAGATCGCAGTAATATCTCAGTCACAAATATAAACACACCAAGGGGAGATTATGGTAATGCACATTTAGTTTGAGAGTTCATTTTAAGACTAAGAACACAATAATTGAATTAGTTTCATCACTCCTAAAACACTTAGGGGGGTGTATTGAACTTAGGATTTTAAAGGGTTTTGGAGTGTTTTAATTTTGGTAGGATTTAGGTGAGTTTTATAGTTATTTGAGTGATTTCATTTAAAGTTTAAAAATTAAAAACAAATCTATAGGTGATTTGGTAAGATTTTTTCTAAATATTTCAGAGTTCTTTAGGTGATTTGGTAAGCAGCAGTGCAGCACATTCAACAGCAGGAATAACAAGGTGGTGTCATGGAGCTGAGTAAGCCTATGTCTTCTTCGGATCAGAAAGAGAGTGTCACTTAGGCTTCCTCGACAAAAGACTGAGGCTTTTGTTGAGCTTCATCTCAGGCTTCTCTTAAGAACATGTGACCCCTCTAGCTTCTCTTAATTTTGAGTGGCAAAGGCCTCATCCTTTTCTCCTTCAATCTCTGAACATGGTATTTGATAGATTTATGGAGACTAAGTTTTGGAATGTCGATCAAGGAATTATGGGACCCGAATCAGCAGCAGATGGACCATAAAAAAGATTCTAACAGATCAACAATTTGCACCAGAATAATGAGACAGCCTGGTGTGGCAACAAGTCACTGCAGGTTTCTTTTCTGAATGCTCTCACAGTATCATTGACAGAAACCCAGTTCGAGATTCTTCGTGTCAATTTATCATGGCTCAACCATCTTGGGAAGCAATTGATCTATACGAGAGAGATTGAGGGAGAAAATAATTGAGAATGACGGATTATATTCAGATTTCAACATAAGAAAAAACGGATCTGAAATAATTCTGCAATTTTGTTTCCCAATTGTTTCTTATGATGTCTGTTCAAATAACATATGCAAAGGTGAGTTTTCTACACCGACAATTTATAACTAAAACTGGATGTAAAGTATTCTAAAATCCAATTCACAACTTTTCTTTCAAAGTAGTACTTAGCTTTGAATAACACTGAATTTGATTTCATTTTTATAAATTATTGATTGAATAACATGAAATTACAAGTGATTTGAGATGATTTCAGATAAGTTCTATGTTCAATAACACATGATTTGGATTTTAATTTTAAAATCATCAGTTGAATAACATGGAGTTTTAAGCAAATTCCAAAACCTTATAAAATCCTAAGTTCAATACACCCCCCTTAGAGTAGGTCACGACATAGTGATCTAGAAAAAATTCATGATGGATCCAGAAATGGATGACCCTAATAGAAGGCAGTGATTTTATTGCTATGGTGAAGGCTAAGGGGAAGAGCCTACCAAGAAATACTCCTGATAAGCGCCTTCAAAAGTAGGACGCAAAGGTGTTTGAGGTGGAGGTCCGAATGGATATTCCAGCGGAAGATACTGAGATTGGTAACATAATCGATTTGAGCACTAGGGAAAGAGAGATTTATAATCAAGTAAGAAAATCTAAAGGTTTGTTCTTCTACTGCAACGAATCCAAACAAAAACGAAAGTGGATTATGATTTTACAAACCTGGAGGAGAATACGATTCATGTGTGATACGCCCCTAGATAGGGCCGGATCTTTGGAAGGATATTTGGATAATCCTTGATGACTTGAAGAACCATGAAACCTTAGCCAGGGGTATATTATTAAATCCAAGACCCAATTGCTATACACAATCAGACAAGAGACAAGGCGGTGAATCCTTGATCAATCTTCCTCAGACTACTTAACTTAGAACTTCCAGAACTCCTCCTAAGGTGGGTCGACTTATGACGTTGAAGAATGATAGTTGGATGGTTGAATGGCGACACAAGTAATGGTGGAGATTACTTGATACTACTGTGACTTCAGATTCACACCAGGGCCGATTGTTCACAAAGAACAGATTGACAATCACTCTCGAAGAAACAAGAAAGGTTTTTGATAAAAAGTTGAATGTTCTTTATTAAGAAAGGACTTAGCCTTATATAGTGTTTACAGTCAAAATACTTAATTAAATTGTGTAAAAACAAAGAAACATTGAAAATAGAAACAAGACTAAAGACAAAGACAAAAGACCATGACCTTCCAAGTACTCTTCACGCGTCTCTGACTTTGCCCAGCTAAGTATTCAGATCACCCAGATGAGCTAAGTAAGTGCCACTCTCATCCAGCTCTCCTGAGTAAGTGTCACTCGCATTCAGCTCGTCCAGCTCATTTAGCTCACTCTCATCCGGCTTGTTTCGCTCACTTAAACAAGTGTCATTCCAACCAGCTCGGTCTTTACTCCATTCCAATGAAACCCGCGTCTTCAGCTCGTCATTTAGGTCGGCTCGGATACTAGTAGCAATCAAAACCTGCTGGACCAAAGGTTTTCCACTCTTTTGATTTCCTAAGTGTTGAACGTAATTAAGCAAGGCCTTCATAAGTTCTGGCTCGAGTCATTGGGCCTTCAGGTACAAGTAATCCATCTTCATCCAAAGCCTTGGCCAGGTTCATATCAATGTGCTTTAGCTATTGAACAGTTAGGGGCCATTGTTGATTGGGTTTCATCCCCATAGCTTCAGCTTAGGTATTATTTCTTTCGAAGTAAGTTTAGAAGAAGCGGTTTATAGAGGAGGAGAAAGACAAGGAGGTGAAATTAATTGTTAAAGAGAGCAGCACTATAATGGACATTTTCTGGTATAGGTAACAAAGAAGACGAAGTATCTGTAAAAGAAACGATCGACGCTTCAATCGGAAGATGTGGGCTCGAACTGGGTCAATCCTTAGTATTGTAAGATAAGCCAACACGAAGAAGCCTATTTTTCATTAACGACTTGAATTGATTAGACGTGGGAAAACATTTGTTTCAGATAGGCTGATTCTTTTAAAGGATGTGACATGCTTCTCCTTTAACCATTAAGCTCTTTTAATAGTGTAAGATACATCAAAAATATTCAATATTTAGTAAATAGGAGGTGGACTTCATCGGTCTTGATTTTGCATATTTGACGTAACTGATATGAGCTTGTCATTAAATTAAAGAATACTAGTGTTAAATTTTACATTTTTATAAAGTAATATTTTGTTTTCATAATTAATGTTATATATTTTATGTGTCATCATATAAGTAATTGAATATTTTTAAGTTTTATACATCAGAATTGAATCCGAATCAAATCGGATAATATGGTTACTTTGGTTATTTTGGTTATTTTTAGTTTGGATTCAAACTACAAGAATCGAATCAGTTAATACGATTATTTTTCGTACACATATCAAGACATTTTTCGTATACATTAGTTTTTTGAATATTTTAAAATTTTCATACATCAAAACCGAATCCATATGGATTACATATTCAGGGAAGATAATAAATGTCCTGATTAAAATAATTTAAATGATTATTTAGAAAATACAATAAATGAAGTGATTATTTAGAAAAGATAAGAAATAAATAATTATTTAGAAAAAATACTAAATAAACAATTATTTAGAAATGAAGTGCTTAGAATTAATTAAAAGTGGATGAAAATCTGGAAAATCACTTAAAAATTGGTAAATATTGTTTTGTACTTCAGTTTTAATAAAATAAACTAGATTTTGACCCGCACATTCGTGCGGCAACTTTTCATTTTATAAATATAAATTTTTGATAATATATAATCGTTTTTAATAATATATTGCTGTCATTTTAAAATAAATAAATAGATATAGTTCTAATTATAAAAATTAACACATGTTAAAAATCTTATTTTCTATAATATTTATTACATAATTTAAGAATATAGAATTTTAAAATTAGCATATAATTTATTATATTTTGTTTATAATAAAATATTAATTAAGCTTAATTTATAATAATATTATACTACTAATTACTAAATTAATCAGTGTATTAATTAAAAAATATTTAAATATTTAAAAAGATTTTGTTAGATTTTTTCTCAACAGATTTTTTGATTACTAAAACTAAAATTTAAAATTACATTCAAANAATATTAATTAAGCTTAATTTATAATAATATTATACTACTAATTACTAAATTAATCAGTGTATTAATTAAAAAATATTTAAATATTTAAAAAGATTTTGTTAGATTTTTTCTCAACAGATTTTTTGATTACTAAAACTAAAATTTAAAATTACATTCAAAATATATTTGTTATTAATATATTTATAATTATTTAGAAATGTTTTACATTAAATAAACTAGTGTAAATAAAAAAAAATATGTAATTGAATATATGGACATAATATGACTATTCTGTAGTAAAAATGGTACTTCTATTTTAATAGAGAAGTTATACTTAATAAAAGTTCATTTGAAGTACTGATAAGATGTCCGTTAAGTAAATAACATATACTTAATTAAATTATTATAGGCTTAATTTAAGATTAATAAGATTTACACCTTTAAATACATGATTTTTTCCGTTATGGATTCAACATATTTAAAGCTAAGACAAGTAAGATTAGTTTTAAAATAAAAGTAGTTAAACTGATCTCAATTAATAAAAGAATGACATAACTGTAAATACTTAATCAAACCAAGGGGACCTCAAAATATATATTGTTTTATTATTATGGATTTACAAGTCTCTATTTAAACAAAACCTCAACAAGATTAAAGGACTATTAATTTGTTCATCTAGTCTTCACGTTGTACGACCGAATATGAAACCTTACAGCACCCGCAGCGTGTGTTTTTGACAGGTTTCTAGCAACTATAAGAGCACGTCCATCGGTAGATCCTTGCAAGAAGTTCTCACTTTTAAGAGAAATAAATAATTACAAAAATAAGAGAGAGAGTGAACAAAAGTTCTCTATTCAGAGTTTTAAGGCGGAGAACTATGAGACAGAAAACAGATGTCACTCAAAAAAGATCTAAAAATTAAATTTTAATTGAATTATTATAATACTAACCTTTTTATTTTAGACATTCTTACGGTTTGTGACCGATGGAGTTGCTCTAATAATGAATAAATGGAAAAAAAATAGAGGAAAAAGAGAGAGAGACGATTGGTGCAGAAGAAATGGTAGGACTAAATTGAAGAGACTCACTTTAGTGGTGTCACTTTAAAATTAGTTCATATTTTGCTTTTACTATTTCATTTTAAATCTATAATTAAATATAATGATAAGAGATACACAATGGCATATAATCACTAATGATGCTCTCAAAACCTATTCTCTTAGTCCTTTGTATTTTTTCTCACTTACAAGTTTATGAAAACTCACATTTATCTTAAAAATATAATTCAAGCGACGACCCTAAAATTCAGTTCGAGCATGATTATTTATACCCAATAACCAATCTGTTTAGCTAGCCTCTTAAAAATATTAGAACTTGACAAGTTATCCCCCTCCGGGTGTTTGATTTAAATTATGTTCAACATAAACTTCGGTGGTTTTATAAAAAAAAACATGTATATTTTTTATGTTTTGTAATTTACATATAGAGTATAATATATTACTTTATAATATAGATATTAGATAATAATTTTTTTATTTGTACATATTATTATATTAATTTTTTTATAACTTGATGCAATTTAATGTACTTGTATATTCATAAATTAACTTGTTATTGTTTTACTTTATTTTAAAAGGAAGCAACATACTAAAAATTTTAAATTTTTTCCATTATCCATTATTAATATTATACGAATATTAACTAAAGTGACCATACTAAAAATCGTATCTTCCTTTAAGAATAACAAACAGGTTGATATGTCCTGATCACGGTGGGTCACGGTGGGTCACGGTGGGTCTAGCCCCCGCAGGCTGCAGTATCCAAAAGGTCGGACCCGAGGGACAGATGCTAATGGTGTGCATCAGTACACTTCTTACCGCTGCATGCCACTCCAAGAGGCTTCTTGACACTGTAGGCTGCTCCATGACGCTTCTTATCGTTGCATGATGCTTCAAGACGCTTCAGGCTGCTCCACTACTATTATCCACTACATACCTAAATCCACATAATGGAGATACATGAAGCATTTTTTATTAAGATTTTCAAAATTTTGTTAAAATTCTAATAAAAAGTTTTTAATATTGTTTATTAAAGTTTCTTAATATTTATACAAGTTCAGAACCAAATTAAAACTATCACCAAGCCCTTATTCACCTAAAAATACTAAATACATATCAGACACTTAATCGAGTTAAGTAGCTAACCGTATACATATCAAAACAATATACATATCAGACACAAAATACATATCATTCACATTACATCAAACTAAGCTAAACAACAAACATCAAAAGCAATGGAACTATTTCAGAGACAAAACAAACAACTAAAGAGGAGTAATGGAGAAGAAGATGACCATGCATGCAGCGAAGAAGAATCTTCGGTGGTGGATCGTAGAAGCTTACGTGCTCCAGCGGTGGATCTAAAAAGAATAGAAGCTCTGGTGGTGGATCTTAGATGCTTAGGAGCTTTGGTGGTTGATCTTAGAAGAATAAAAGCTCTGGTCGTGGATCAAAGCAGAGAAGCTCCACTCTTGGAGATAA
The DNA here is from genome assembly GCA_932364175.1 of Eruca vesicaria subsp. sativa. Lineage (NCBI taxonomy): Eukaryota > Viridiplantae > Streptophyta > Magnoliopsida > Brassicales > Brassicaceae > Eruca > Eruca vesicaria. Next base: position 116,359 of record CAKOAT010071488.1, on the reverse strand, counting down.
AAGAAACATGGGAGACACAGAAGCATCATTGACCTTCAAATAACCATCACCGGAGCTTCATAGGTCGTCCGTGAACATCTACGGCTGAGTCGCCTTCTTTGCTCTCTCTCACTCTCATTCTTTCAGGTGAAGACATAAATTAGGAGTAAGGTTACAGGTCTTCAATATCCCACAGGTCAACATGTGGCCCATCCCGCTTCGGCCGGATCTTGCACAGTACCATCTCGCAAGGCCCGCTAGATAAACTAGATTTTGACCCGCACATTCGTATCTTCCTTTAAGAATAACAAACAGGTTGATATGTCCTGATCACGGTGGGTCACGGCGGGTCTGGCCCCCGCAGGTTGATATGTCCTGATCACGGTGGGTCAATGTTGAAGAATAACAACATCTTCAATAAAATAAACTAGATTTTCACCCGCACATTCATGCGACAACTTTTCATTTTATAAATATAAATTTTTGATACTATATTTAATATATAATCGTTTTTATATAATATATTGCTGTCATTTTAAAAATAAATAAATAGATATAGTTCTAATTATAAAAATTAACACATGTTAAAAATCTTATTTTCTATAATATTTATTACGTAATTTACGAATATAGAATTTAAAAATTAGCATATAATTTATTATATTTTGTTTATAATAAAATATTAATTAAGCTTAATTTATAATAATATTATACTACTAATTACTAAATTAATCAGTGTATTAATTAAAAAATATTTAAATATTTAAAAAGATTTTGTTAGATTTTTTCTCAACAGATTTTTTGATTACTAAAACTAAAATTTAAAATTACATTCAAANAATATTAATTAAGCTTAATTTATAATAATATTATACTACTAATTACTAAATTAATCAGTGTATTAATTAAAAAATATTTAAATATTTAAAAAGATTTTGTTAGATTTTTTCTCAACAGATTTTTTGATTACTAAAACTAAAATTTAAAATTACATTCAAAATATATTTGTTATTAATATATTTATAATTATTTAGAAATATTTTACATTAAATCAACTAGTGTAAATAAAAAAAAAATATGTAACTGAATATATGGACTTAATATGACTATTCTGTAGTAAAAATGGTACTTCTATTTTAATAGAGAAGTTATACTTAATAAACATCACCGGAGCTTCATAGGTCGTCCGTGAACATCTACGGCCGAGTCGCCTTCTTTGCTCTCTCTCACTCTCATTCTTTCAGGTGAAGACATAAATTAGGAGTAAGGTTACAGGTCTTCAATATCCCACAGGTCAACATGTGGCCCATCCCGCTTCAGCCCGATCTTGCACAGTACCATCTCGCAAGGCCCGCTTGCGGGCTTACTAAATGAAGGCCCAATCCTGCCCCACAACAAGCCTTCATAAATATTAACTAAATCACATGTAGTAAAGGAAGGTACTACATGTGCTTTAGTAAATATTTGTACAATATTAATGATGGTCAAATATATGAATATGGATTTGGTTAGATAAGATTTGGAAATGTAATTAATTAATTTATATTAATTTTTAAATGCAGTGTCAAAATCTATAAATAAAAAGAAATATTTAATTTAATTTGAATACAATGACTAAATATGTAATAAAAAGAAGTATTAAAATAATGTTATCTATGTTTCCAAATAGTTCTAATTTATATTTTTATTAATGTTTCTAAACAATATTAAAAGGTATCTAAACTATTAAAAGGGGAGTACAAATAGAAAATACCCTTTATGTGAATAGTGATTTGCTCTAGGGTTTTTAGTGTGTCTTGTACTCTGTTTTAGCTCTCTTTTTATAGCCTTCTCCTCTTCTAACTGCTTCCGCGATCTTCAGAGTCTTACTTTGACCTCATCGTGCTCGTCAATCCCAAACTGATGATAAGACATGGGCCAGGCCTTATTACGGACATCAGATCCAACATTCATTCTCATCTTACTCTACGAGCTCTTTCGCGGGCTCGTTTGCTTTCATGGATCTCGCATTACCAAAATTAATGGGCTCGATTTTGGGCCTAACATTTGCCTCCCAGCTCATATAGTTGGGGAAACTAAAAAGGCGAACCGCTTAATCAACCGTCCGGCGTCGTCACGTATCCCGGAGAGCGTGGCACCACGTGTATTGCCCTTGTCGGCCACTTCCTCGCATCGTGTGGCTGAAACTGATTGTCGACGTCATCTGCTTGGGGAACTGCTTTTGGATTTTATTAAATAGGTCTTATTCTTCGTCGAGAAAACTAGTTTCGAAAGTTTTCACAGATCCTTTCTTCGATTTCAGTTCTCGATAAACCGATGGCAAGCAAAAGATTTGGTCCTCATCTTTCTACTATTCTTGAAGGAAAAATCTCGAAAGTATCTATGATCTTTGGGGAGTTCCCTACAGTGTGAGACTCTATATTGCGGAACCTGGTGAGACCCCAGAGAATGTTCGTGATGGATATTGTGGGGGGGGCTATCTAACACATTTCCGAGATTTTGGTCTATCGGTCCCAGTGTTAGAATTAGAGATTAAGAAAGTATTGTTGCTGGAGAATGAAGAACAAATAATAGAGAGAGAGAGAGAATTTCGTGAGTTAAGAAGAATAGAAGGAGGAAATATTTTCCTTAATTAAATCAATGTGCATTACAGCAAGATAAGTAGGCAAGAGGCCTGAAATAAAATTAATTAAAAATAATGCAAGTTGGTACACAACGGTCAAATGCACGTGGGAAGAGCAGAAGAAGAGATTTTGAATTTGCCCATATGGTCACCTTCCATCATGGTCAAGCTTTGCACCCATGGTCATCGTATTTGAGGTTGACCATTTGGTCAAGCTCCTCATGGTCACGCTTTGCACCCATGGTCATCGTATTTGAGGTTGACCATTTGGTCAAGCTCCTCATGGT
>CAKOAT010071488.1:0-109947 GCA_932364175.1 Eruca vesicaria subsp. sativa | reverse complement strand
GGAGAGAACCATAAGATCCGCTTGAGTCTCCTTCTTCCCATCTTCTTTAGCCGCAGCCATCACTTCCTTACTATCCTCTCCTAGGATAGTTTGCTTCGTTATCTTGCCCTCAGCAACACACTCCCAAAGACCTCTGCCTCCTAGTGCTGTCTTGACAAGTCTTGACCATAACAAATAGTTTGGCCCCTTCAGAGTTACAAGTATGACAATTTTGGTGTGAGTTTCCATTTCTGGCAATTTTTTTTTTTCTGGAAAATAAGAACAGCTGAAGAACACCAAGAACTTTGCCAAAAATAGAATGAAAAAGATCAGAGATTTGCGGAAACAAAAAGAATAATAGAGAATGAGTGGTCTCAAGAGCAAGAATGCTCTGATACCATGTTAGAATTAGAGATTAAGAAAGTATTGTTGCTGGAGAATGAAGAACAAATAATAGAGAGAGAGAGAATTTCGTGAGTTAAGAAGAATAGAAGGAGGAAATATTTTCCTTAATTAAATCAATGTGCATTACAGCAAGATAAGTAGGCAAGAGGCCTGAAATAAAATTAATTAAAAATAATGCAAGTTGGTACACAACGGTCAAATGCACGTGGGAAGAGCAGAAGAAGAGATTTTGAATTTCCCCATATGGTCACCTTCCATCATGGTCAAGCTTTGCACCCATGGTCATCTTATTTGTAGTTGACCATATGGTCAAGCTCTTCATGGTCACGCTCGTACCAATGGTCATCTCTTCTTATCTTAGTAATTCCTTCATGTCAACACCCAGTCCCCTCGTTTCTCTTTGAGGCACTAGCTAAGATGGAGATGGCTTTTACTCGTATGTGCTCTAACTTCCTTTGCTACTTTCTGGGTTTATGGGTTCGAGCTCAAGAAGAAGATATCAAGTTTGGTCTAAAGGAGTTGAGGCAGCTTTGTGCAGTCAATAATCAAATGTGTTTTCCTGGTACAATGCTTCTTTCTCCTCGTAATGGTCGTACCATCATTGAGGGTATTCTCAATCGAGATGACAAATGGAGAGAAAATTTCTTTGTATTTAAGATAAACTCGATCTCAGTTGGCAATTTTGACTTTAGTCGAATTCCTCGGGATTGGTCAAAGGATATAGGTCTGTTTTCTCTTTATTATGGAAGTTAAATTCATTTATGTATTTATATAACCTTATTTTAAGGTTCATTCTTTTTCTTCTTTTTTGGTATAGAACTTTATGGGAGTGCTCCGATAACTCCTGAGCTTCGAGGTCTGATGGAGACTTTGCGTCGAGGTCAAACCTGTTGATTTACCTTCACGATGAAGTGTAATCAAGCTGCTTTTTCTATTCCTCTGGGATGAGGTCGCGCCGAGCCCATTGCTTTGGAAAATCCAGTTCGTCCACAGTGTGCTCGCCTCAGTAAGTCTTGTTCTCTTTTGATTTCGATAACCGCTTTTTTCCTTTGATTATATATTTTTGTTCTTTTAGGGGTGAGAAGGAGAAGTCCCTCTCATGACGCTTCGGAAGCACCTCACGTGGTTGGGCCGTCATAGAGAGTTTGAAAGTCTCCCCGAGGACCTACACTTCGTTCGAGATTGCAAATTCGATCTCCTGGGATCTTGTTTCGACCACTGGCTATCGCTATTATGACAGCTAGGAATCAAGCTGCGCTGACTCGCTCGGCCGAAACCGTGGGTAATCTTCCTGGTTGCAGCCACGTCGACCTCGCAGCTGACCAAGCTCGGCGTCATCATTTTTAGACTCTAATTTCTGCGAGTACGGATTCGTCTTCTCATGGGGGTTCTTCTGTTGGAAGAGCGTCTGGAGGAATTCAACGGAGGGTTGACCCTGAACGATCTTTACCGAGGCCGAAGATGGCAGCTTCTCCAGTTGTTTGTTCTGAGGTGGGAGGGAGTCTTCCCAATGATCAAGAGCATCTTGCCCAGGTGTGGTAAGGAATTAGGTCGAGAGACTGTAATATTCCTCCATTGGCTGACATGCGTACTCGGGAGGAGTACATTCGTATGGCAGTTGCAAATGCCAAGGTGAGCGAATCTGGTTTAATTTAGTTTTCTTTTCCCTTTGGTTTCTGATAGTTTATTTGTTGGCAGGCCATAGAGATGAGTAACGAGTATGCTGCATTAATGGACAAACGCCAGGTTGAGTTTCCTGGTAAACTTTGGTATCTGACTATGATCCAACAGTTGCTGATTGCTGTGTTGAAGGCGGAGGAGAAGGATTTGAAGCGTGTTGAAAAGATTCAAGGAATGAAGAATAGGTCAATCGGCCTCGAGAAGGGGAAGATCGATCTCGAGAATAGATTGTTGGCCGTCGAGCAAGAGAAGATCGGGCTCCGGTGAGATATTAGGTCGATGGAGGATAAAATCAAGAGGGAGTTCATGAATAGAGAAGTTGCAGTTAAGAGAGAGTTCCGCCGTGCTCGTCGGTCTCTCGTTCAGGAATACGAGGGGGTTCTGAAAGCGATAAAGGCGGTTTTGAGATCGAGGCTGAGTTGGAGCGTCTTAGGGATAAGGAGCTCGATTACTTGATCGAGAGTGGTAAGTCGAGGTGTCTGACTCGTCTTTGGAGCGTCTCGAGCTTCCTGAAGTGTCTTCAGATTCGGTCAACCAAGCAGGATGATTGTGGCGATGATGTTTTTTCTTTTTTTCTTTTTTGCTATCTTTTGGTCATTTTAAATGTTAAAACGTTTTATGGATTAATGAACTTCTTTAGGTAAGTACCTTTGTATTAAGTAATGATATTTGATCATATTATCCATGTATTTGTTCAAATGGAGACAGATACTGATCATGAGTCTGCTTTGGGGCCTTCATGAAGTCAAGGGATGTAATTTTTCATTAACATAGATTTTATTTTGTTTGTTTTGGCTGCGCTCGATGTCGAGCTGCCTACGTACCAATGTCGGGGATGAAGCCTATCGTAGTTCATTTTTTGTTTTGATGGTGATCAATGGTCCCCTAGTTTGATATTTAATTGTAGGTTAAGTATTGGACTTTTCTATATGTAGTGTTTCTTAAGGTTATAAGCGTTCCAAGGTCGCATTTCGGATTTGCAAGTTCTACATTTTTGAGGTCGTAAACTCCGGTTATTACTTCCTTAGCTATTTTATAGGGTCATTCCCATCTCGTTCCTAATTTTCCTGCCCCTTCTTATTTTATTCCATCGAACACTTTTCGTAATACTAGGTCTCCGACCCAGAAGGAGCGATTTCTTACGTTAGAGTCGTAGTAACGGGATGCGGCCTGTTGATAGTTCTGTACTCGAATTGACGCTTTTTATTTTCATTCTTCGATCATGTCGAGGTGGTCCATTAATAGTCTTCGTTGAGCTTGACATTTTTCTGGACATAACCTGCGTCTTTGGCTCTGGACATAACTTGCGTCGTTGGCTCGGGATTACTGCTTCGACTCCATAGGAAAGAGAGAAAGGATTTTCTTGCGTCGCGATGTGCGGTGTTGTTCGGCACACCCATAGAACACTGTGCAGTTCTTTTCCCCACTTCTCTTTTTTAAGATCGAGCTTCTTCTTGAGGTTTTTTATTATGGTTTTTATTCGCAGCTTCTGCGTGTCCATTGCATTTCGGGTATATCGGGCTCGCCGTTTTTATCTTTATTTTCCACTTCTTATAAAATTCTGTGAATGCTTTGGATATGAATTGGGAGCTGTTGTCGGTGATTATTTTGTATGGCAATTCGTGCCGGCATACGATGTTCCTCCAAACAAACTTGATCGTTGTTTCAGTTGTTATTTTCTGGTACGCTTCGGCTTAGATCCATTTGGTGAAGTAGTTGGTTAGTACCAAGAGGAAACGTAACCTTGCTTTTTCTGGAGGGTATTAGCGGTCCAACTATGTCCATGGACCAATTCATGAATGGGTACGGGAAGATAACGACGAGAGATATTGAGTGGGCTGATGTATCATATGCGCGTGTCGTTGGCACTTATCGCATTTTAGCGAGAATTGCTCGCAGTCATCGGCGATCGTTGGCCAAAAGTTTCCATATTTCTTGATTCTGATGGCTAGGGTTCTGCCACTTAAGTGGCTTCCACAAGACCCGTTGTGAGTTTGTTTTCAAATTATAAAGGCGTCTTTGGGAGAAACACATAGTATGTAAGGTTCGCCTAGGCTTCGTTTGTACAGTTTCTCTTCTATGATGCAGTAGCGTGAGCTCCGGGATTTCACTTTCCTAGCTTCCCCCCTCTCCGCAGAGAGTTTGCCGGTACTGATATAATTGTAGATTGGGATTCTCCAATCGATTCTACTTTCGAGTTCTTTCAGGAAAGCTTTATGCTCCTCTGAGTCAGGCTCATGGTCATCTTCTTCGAGAGGGATCGACGAACCTCCTACTTTTCTTGCTCGGGGACGCGATGCATAACTTCTCGTGGCCCTTTACAACGTTCAAAGGTCCCCGTCGCATGAGTCGTCAATGATTTTTTTTCTTGGCGTGTTTCTTCGGTGGCGCCCTGAGTCGCGCCTCTGGCCCTGCTTCTGGTAATAATCGTTTCTATCCGGTGATGGACGCCCCCTGGCAAGTCGCTTTCTTTTCATGGTAGATCGATGCTCAGTTTATCGATTCCTTCCACCGGTATTACTCGTTTTATTGCGGATTAGAAGTCGATGCTACCGCAGCGAGGGCATCTGCTCACGTATTTTTGCCTTGAGGTATCTTCGTGAGTCCAAATTATTAAACTGTACCGTGATTTCCCGCAAGACTTCGAGATAAGCTTCCATTCTTTTGTTTTTGGCTTCGTATTACCCGTGGAATTGGGTCTTGACTAATGCTGAGTCACTAAAGGCACTTATTTCTTGGGCTCCGTTGTTTTGAGAAAGTTGCAATCCAACGATTAGAGATTTGTATTCGGCTTCGTTATTTGAGGCGTAGAATCCTAGGTGGAATGATTGTTGGATTATTTCTCCGGTTGGGGATTCAAGCTGTATTCCGATCCCCGATCCTTGTTTCAAAGATGCGCACCGTCAACATGTAATTTCCACCTTTTTCGAGTTGAAGCTCGAATTGATAAGTTTATAATCGTCCAAAACTTGGCTTTTCGAGCTTGTCATAAGTTTATAATCGATATCATACTCGTTGAGTTCGATCGCCCACTTCACTAATCTCCCATATTGGCTCGGGCTATGATGAATGGTTTGCAACGGTTGAGATGTTATTACTATGATCGAGTGTGATTGGAAATATGGCCTTAACTTTCTTGCGGCTGTGACGACTGCTAAGGCCAATTTTTCCATTGCGAGATATCTTGTTTCGGCATATCAGAGATCTGCTGGTATAATATATCGTTTTTGCTCGCCGATTTCTTCCCGGATTAGCACACTACTGACTGCATGTTCCGAAGTGTCTACGTATAGGAACAATGTTTCGTCCACGGCTTGTTTCGACAACATTGGAGGCTGGGTTATATATGCTTTGAGTTCCCTTAGCGCGACCTCACATTCTTTGTTCCATTCAAACTTTCTGTTCCCTTTCAGGAGCTTGTAGAATGGAAGACACTTATCGGTCGATCTCGACATAAACCGATTTAGTGCTGCGATTTTCCCGGTAAGTCGTTGTACTTCTCGGATAGATTTTGGTGGTAGAGTGTCTACGAGTGATGTGATTTGTTTAGGATTAGCTTCGATTCCTCTTTCTGTTACCAGATACCTGAGTAATTCTCCTGAGGCTACCCCAAAGGTGCATTTGGTCGGGTTTAGTTTCATTACGTATGTGTTGAGGATTTTGAAGCATTCCTGAAGTTGGAGGACATGATCACTCGCTTTTGATGACTTGACAAGCATGTCATCAATGTAGACCTCCATTGTCCTAACGAGCTGATCGGTGAACATTTTGCTCACTAGTCGTTGGTAAGTGGCCATGCGTTCTTTAGGCCGAAATGCATTACTTTATAAGAATAGGTGCCGTGTTCGGTGATGAAACTCGTTTTCTCTTGATCCTCTGGGTCCATGAGGATCTGGTTATAACCGGAGAAGTCGTCAATATGCGATAGTAATTTCGTGTCTGGTTGTGGCTTCTACCAGGTGGTCGATATGTGGTAGCGGGAATCTGTCTTTTGGACAAGCTTTTTTTAGATCGGTGAAATCGATGCAAATTCTTCATTTCTCATTCTTCTTTTTCACCACGAAAGGGTTGGCCAGCCAGTACCCTTTGCGAATAGAGCCGATCTCCAACAGTTTGTTGACTTCGTCGTTCACGTCCTTCGAACTCTCAGGGCCCAATTTTGTTCGCTTCTGCTTGACCGGCATGTGTGTGGGATCAACATTTAAATGGTGGGACGCTATTGCGATGTCGATCCCATGTATATTGGCGGCCGTCCAAGCAAATGTTTTAATGTTCTATTTCAGAAAAGATAATAAGTTGCGCTTTATCTCCGAAGGGAGGTCATTCCCGATGTTGACGCATTTATCGGGGAATTGTTCGTCGAGCGGGATAGAGATCGAGAGACCTTCATTTTTCTTGATCGTGAGGTCGCGAGTGGATGGTATGTTCTTTTTTCGTGGATGTATTTTATGAAACTCTGCTAGGTAGCACGCTCTATATTTTTTCTGGCTGTTGTAAATTGTCTTTTCTCAGGCGGGTGATATGAATTTCACACATTGATGGTAGGCCAACGGGACCGCTCTCATTTTATGCAACCACGATCTCTCCAGGACAACGTCAAATTGTATAGAACTTGGTCTCCAATTCTGAATCGTGGACCTTAGTTGTGATCGATACGGTTTCCGAGAATTGCACTCTTCTGTCATCGAAGTTGATGTGCATATCCATCTCTTAGTTGAATGTGCGGCAGCCTCAATCTATGAACCGAAGATGTCTCGTGGGATGATATTACCGGCACTACCCGTGTCTATGAAGGCTCTTGTCACAGTGACTTCAGCGAGGTCGATAGCGATGACCATGGCGGCGACGTTGATGTCTTGCATATTTCCATTATTTTATTCATTCATCCATATGAATTTTGATCATATAGACTAGGATTTAGTCATTTCTAGGTTGCATTTTGCATACATGAGTTCTTATCAGGTATTGGAGTATCCTTGGAGTTTTTGGAGGTGATTGGATGCATTTGAGGTCCAAAAGAGGAGTTTGAAGTGATCAGTTGACGAGTAAGGCGGGAGCGACGTTCCAAAGCGACCCCATGACGTCGCTCCCAAGCCAGAGCGACCCCATGACGTCGCTCCCAAGCCAGAGCGACCCCCAGAGCGAGACGTCATGGTCGCTCAGCCTTTTGACACTTGGTTGCAGGAGGAGGTCCTGGAGCGACGTTCATAGGTCGCTCCCATCCAGAGCGACGTTCTGGAGCGACGTCCATCGGTCGCTCCCAGCCAGAGAGACCTCCCGGACCGAGGCATCGAGGTCGCTCGCCTTTTTATGAAATCCAGAAGCCGAAACAGCCCCTGGAGCGACGTCCACAAGTCGCTCCCAGCCAGAGCGACCTCCAGGAGCGATGTGGCGATGTTGCTCCGCGTCATTTGCTTGGCGAGACCTTATATTTTCTAGGAAACTTTTGGTCATTTGTTTCATGTTTTTGCACTTCCTAAACCTAAGTTTAAGTACCTTTTTGTAGCCTACCAGGCAGAGAATCTTGGATCTGGAAGAGAAAACACAAAAACTTCTTGGAAAAGTTGATTTCTATGAATCATTCTTCATTGTTCTTGTGATCTTGTTTTGTTTCATTGCATTTTCCACTCATCATTACATGATTAAGCTTAAATCCAATATGGGTTTAAGAGAAATCATGAAGATTAGTGAGTAATCCACCTTTGAATTCATGGGATAGGAAGATTAAGGGTGATTAGGCTAGAACTAGATGTTTAGTGTATATTTTTCTTATTCCTTGCTAATAGAGTATTCGTAATGCATCTTTTGGGTTGGCCTCTCAAAGGTTGAGATTTAGGCATTTCCCACCTCACAAGGTGTTCGATGAAATGCCTGAGCCAACTCTCCTAAGCTTTGAACATACTTTACCAAAGACATTTATTGTTAAAGGTGTTAAGAAGGCTAATATACTTTTTCTTAAAGATTACTTTTATAACATTCAACCGAAGACATTTGATGTTTGAGTTATGTTAATAAATGAGCATTCATCTAGACATAGAGCTTGCTTAGAGATGTGTCTAGGCTTAAGGTTAATAGTTTAGTTGATCATTTGACATCCTTAGTTCAAAGTTTGATCACCCAAGGTCTAATCCCTACTCCCATGGGTTCTACTTTCTCTTAATCAAGAAAGTTATTTTAATTGTCGCTTTTCTTATTCTTAGTTATAGTTTAAAACCATCATTTATTCGATTCACTTAGATTAAGTGAGCACTTGCATTCTCAGTACTTTAAAATCCCTTAGAAATGGTTCGACAATCTCTTTTACTACAACATTTATCTTAGGAGCCTTGAAAACTCCTAACTTCAGTCGTGCGGCATATCGAGCTTACTTGTTTCATGCTCCTTAACGTTGGCAATTTTTCTTTCAGTTTCTATTGGTTGTTGAGTTTTTGGAGATGGAATTGTTTCTCGGTGTGGAGCTCTTCTTTTCGATGGGCCGTCAATATCACCGTTAGATGGTCGTGTTTTCTCTGGTGACGCCATGGTGTCGGGTCTCGATGTGTCTTGTTCGGCTGCTTTTCTTTTGAGATAACTGGATCGAGTCCGGTTTAGATCCATAATCGTGCTTAGAAATCCTAGATCGGGTTCTTAGCAATGGCATTTTTCGTTTATCTTCCCCACAGTCGGCGCCAAAGTGTAGATCCTAAAATTCACACTAAGTATTTTGTAGTGATCAAGAGTTTAATCTGGGGAAGACAAATGATGTGGGCAACGATGCAAAGTGGTAAACAAGATCGAGAACAACAATGAAAGATAGAAACTATATGCGAACTAGAAGTCTATAATGTGAGGTCGATGTGAATAGTGATTTTCTCTAGAGTTTTCCATGTGTCTTGTACTCTGTTTTAGCTCTCTTTTTATAGCTTTCTCCTCTTCTAGCCGCTTCCGCAATCTTCGGGGTCTTACTTTGACCTCATTGTTCTCGTTAATCCCGAACTGATGATAAGACATGGGTCTGGGCCTTATTACGGACATCAGATCTAGCATTCGTTCTCATCTTACTCTACGATCTCTTTGCGGGGGGTCGTTTGCTCGGTATTTATATTTAGTGTTTGATGGATCTCACATTACCGAAATTAATGGGCCCGATTTTGGGTTTAACAATGAGTCAACAAAACAAGAAAGCTAGGCTGCCACAAGTCATTAAGAAGGATGTGGTCGAGTTTTTGGCAGTAGGATTCTCTTCCTAATTTTTTTCCATAAAATACACAAGTTTCATCTTAAAGATAAATGAAAAAAAATAGCCAAGCATGCATGTCATACATCTAAGACCAACATTATCGCACGTCCTAAAGGACAATTCTTAGGTATTTATGCAAAAAAAATAAATGAAAATGGGCGAAAAAAATTAAGGACGAACCTTAACTCATGACTTTCAGAGTTGTCCTTATGGGGCATGTGTCGTCGTTTGTATAGGCCAAGCGCATATGGTAGGTCAATGTCGAAACGCGACCGTATTAAGATTCATTTCACGGACGAGAGCAAATCTCTCTCTCTCTCGAAGGCGATCTCGGTTCTCTCGTCTTCGATTCCGACTAATCGATCTGTTATCTCCTCGTCTTTGATTCCGACTAATCGATCTGTTATATCCTCCTCTCCGATTCCGACATGGTCGATCTGTTATATCCTCCAAGCGGCTCACCTTCGTATTCCTTTGAACGCAGATTCGACGGTAAAGAAGGTTTGTGTTCCTCCTTTTCCTTGCATGTCATTTGCTGTCGTTTGTCATTTAGCTGTCGTTGTTGATCTAACACATCGGAACCTCTCGTATCTTGGATCCTCTCTGATTTGGTCTTTAACGTGTTGTCTTCTAATGGTTTGCGTATTGATTGGTCTTTGTAAATTCTGATTTGGTCTGATAACTCTGATTTGGTCTTTGTAAAACTGAAAACTCTGATTTGGTCTCGGTAAACTTGAAATCGTGTTTGCGTTTTATTTGGTCTTTGACATTTGTTAAAGCCTTAGAATAATTGTATGCGTATTGGTGTATTCATGTGTTTTGTGTAGTGTTTCTCCCTATAAAACTGAAATGGTCTCTGACAGTAGCCAGCTAAATCTTAAGTGTTTATTGACTGATAATGCTTCACTTACTTCAGTTTTGTATGCGTATTGTTTGGTCTTTGACAACGAGCTAAATGTTAAGTGTTTATTGATTGATAATGCATCTGAGAGTTCATATGTGTATGCGTATTTTTTGGTCTTTGACAGCAGCCAGCTATTTGTTAAGTGTTTATTGATTGATAATGCTTCAGTTACTTCATATGTGTATGCGTATTGTTTGGTCTTTGACAGTACCCAGTTAAATGTTAAGTGTTTATTGATTGAGAATGCTTCAATTACTTCATGTTACTGATATCTGCTCTCTCTTTTGATGGTGAGAATGGAGGAGGATCTCAGATCCTTGCTTTCAGTTCACAAAGATCTGAAGCTCCAACTCCACCACTGGAGCATATAGAGAGAGAAAAATGGACCCCTGCAGATGACGAGCTATTTATAAGTGTGTGGCTAAACACATCTAACGATGCTATAGTGGGAAATAAACAAAAGACAGTGACCTTCTAGAAGCGAGTTGGAGATTACTATTCAGCAAGTGCTCATCTTAGAACTGGTGGTGAGAAGAGGGAGCAGTTACATTGTAAGCAGAGGTGGCACAAAATTAATGATCTAATGAGCAATTTCTGTGGCTCATTTGCAGCCGCAGAGAGACTAAGAAGTAGTGGGCAGAACGCAATGATGTACTAAAGGATGTTCATGACATCTACCATTCTGATTACAAGACAAGGTATAACCTTGACCATAGTCTGCTAAGGCATGACCAGAAATGGCTTAGCCTTCACTCTTAAGGCTAGTGGCAGTTAAAAGAATAAAACTGGTGAGGATGGTTCCCAGTCTTCGACCACCAATGTTGGTGATGATGATATCCGGCCTGAAGGTATCAAGGCTGCCAAAGCAAAAGGAATACGGCTCAAGGGAAGGCTCTTGATGACTATAAGAGCATGTGGGAAATCAAGAGGGAGGAATTGGCGATGAAGGATAATACTTGACACACTCTTCTGTAAAACAGGACCACTCAGTGAGGCTGAAGAAATAGTGAAGAACAAGCTTATGGCCGAGTAATTCTGAAACGATAATGATGTTCTAATTATCTTTGAACTTTCTAAGTAGTGAAGATGACTATTTCTGTAATGTTGGTTAATTTACTTATGTTTAATTAAGTTATTTCTGAAACGATTATTATGTACTTCTATTTGCTTCTATGTACTTCATGTTCTTATTCCATGATCAGTTTTGCTATGTATTTTATTTAATCATTGAGTGTTGTATGTTTTCATGTATGTTTGCATTTTTGAGGTTTGTTACCGGAATCAATGCTTATTATGTAGTAATTAATTCCATGATCAATGCTTATTATGTAACAACTTATTCCATCAATGCTTATCTTTCAGGTTAAAGAACAAATGGGACAAGACTACAGCTACACTAAGCCTTCAGAATCAGAGGCGTATGGCTACAGCCTTTACAGTGGCAACAGCCAAAGAGAAACATATATTCTCGAGGATCAGAGCCTTCTCAGTCAGAGCATCTACAACAAAAGAGAAGCACAGCCCATTCATTACCCTCTTCAACCAGAGGTTGAGTTTGGTTTCCCCAAGAGATGCTACTCTGGTGGTGAACCTCTCCTGGATACATCGTACACGAGAAATGATCCAGGGAGAAGGTACATCACATGTGAGAACCACGATTATGGAGAGTGCCATGAATGGAAATGGTGGATGTGGCTGCCATGGAGGAGATGAGAGCCATGGAAACACATAATCGTGTGCTCTCTGAAAAGGTAGACTACCTTACATGTTCTAGTGACTATGAGACCGAACTACAGCAGCTTAAGTTGCTCCATAATGACACTGAGCAAAAGGTTCTTCATCTACAGAAGATAATGTGTGACTTAGGTAAGAAGAAATCAATATTTGAATTGGTTGTTGGTGTGATTGCTTTTGTAATGGTTGTAATGGCTGTGGTGCTCATGATTTAAGCTCATGTACTCGAACATATCTTTTTCTTAACTAAGAGACTCGTGTAGTGTAATGAAACTGATGTAACTTAGACTTTGTCTTTGTCATTTGGTGGGTAATGTAATGTAATGAAACTCAGATATTTGACTTTTTCATTTAAAGAAATGAAACTTAAGTAACTTAGTCATAGTCTCTGATAATTTATTTTGGCAATGTCACGGATGTAAACTGAAGCTGATGTTTTGTTTGTTAGTTCCTCTATCAATTGATGTTATTCATTCATGGATTGTATAGAATCAATTCTCTCCTCTTTCATTTCATGTTTTGTTTGTTAGTTCCACATGAAACCAAGTTGATATCACATGATTCATCCAAGAAATATCACAACTTACACATATTTTATCTATAAAAGGATGAGACATCTTCTCTCATTATACAAACACCATCTCATCTCTCTTGTATTCTCCTCACAAAAATTTTATATGGCATCTTCTTCCCATTATCATTACCACAAAGATGATGATGAGGTTGATGATATGTTTGAATCCGCCTTTGAAGATTTCTTTGAAAACTTTTTAGTTATTC
The DNA here is from genome assembly GCA_932364175.1 of Eruca vesicaria subsp. sativa. NCBI lineage: Eukaryota > Viridiplantae > Streptophyta > Magnoliopsida > Brassicales > Brassicaceae > Eruca > Eruca vesicaria. The sequence goes on along the minus strand of CAKOAT010071488.1, from coordinate 97,246 downwards.
CATACCCGAAAAAGAAAAAAACGAATTTTCATAGAGAGAAACCGGGAAAAAGGCCACAATAAACTCTGGAACAATTATTTTAGTGAAATACCAACATACCCTCAGAATTTATTCCGGCAGCGGTTCCGAATGAACAAGCCTCTTTTCATGCGTATTCTGGATCGTCTCTCTACGGAAATAGAGTATTTTAAACCAACTCAAGATACACTCGGACGGTCTGGTCTTTCACCCCTCCCAAAATGCACTGCAGCAATTCGTCAATTGGCATATGGTGGTGGGGCTGATACAGTTGACGAATATGTCCAGCTTAGGGAAAAAAACGGCTCGAAAATGTTTGCATCGGCTTACCTAAGACGGCTCACGGCAGATGATCTTAAAAGACTACTCCATATCGGAGAACAAGGTGGATTTCCCAGGATGATTGGAAGCATCGACTGTATGCATTGGGGATCGAAGAATTGCTCCACCTATTAGAAATGAATGTATTCACGAGGAACCGACAAACCAACAATTGTGTTGGAGGCGGTAGCTTCATATGACCTCTGGATATGGCACGCGTTTTTTGGAGCTCCAGATACTATGAACGATCTTAATATTCTAGATCGATCACATGTTTTTGATGACATTATTAACGATGTTGCTTTAGAAGTCAACTTCTATGTCAACGAAAGGGAGTACCATTTTGGTTACTATCTCACGGATGATATTTATCCGAAATGGGCCACTTTTATTCAATCAATCCGATTACCACAAGGTCCCGAAAATTCATTATTTGCTAAAACCCAAGAAGCGGTGCGTAAAGATGTTGAGCGTGCCTTCGGAGTCCTACAAGCTAGATTCGTCGTTGATAAAAATCCAACAAATTTATGGGATAAAAACAAAATAGCAAATATTATTAGAGGATGCATCATACTCCATAATATGATTGTCGAAGATGAAAGACATTCATACACTCTATATGACGTTCTAGAATTTCAACACGGAGAAGACGAGGATCTTACATATTCTGTCGATATGGTTACAAATATCAGCAATACGATTCAGCGTCAAACAGAGTTTGAGATTAGCAAACCCATGAACAATTAAAAGCTGATTTGATTGAACATATATGGGCTAAATTTGGACATCTTGCTAATAATAATGTTTAGATTTCTATGAATTCAATCAAATGTTTTGCTTTTATTTATGATGTTTTTATGTTGTATGTTTCTAAATTCCAAATTTTTAATGTCGTCATTGCAATGTTATTTTTCTTTCCAACTTTTTAATTTTGTTATGTTTTCAAATTTAATGTTATATATTTTATTTTTAATACATCTTTAATATTTAGTTACTTATCAAAATGAAAAATTAATTAAGAGATTTTATCAAAGATCTACCAATAATCATCAGATTAGCATTTGTTCCTTAAATTTGTCCTTAGTCAAAAATAATAATAAAATATATTAAAGACCGAAATACAAGTCCTAGCAATAAGATGGTAGCATAGTGTCTTATTAACCCAACCATCATATTACTATCTAAACCACGGGCAGTAAAATGTGCTCATTTACGCTCTTCTCATATCTTACCAAAATTATATTTGTCATCAAACATTGCTAACAATCAAGATTTCATACACATCCATTTCATACTGAAAATGATCTAAAAAGTTGACTAAATAGAGATTTGGATCACAAACCAATACATTTAAAAAAACCCCGCACATCACGCGTTGACCGTTAACAGATCATAACCATGTTTAAAGATAGGAAGTATAACTAAATTTGAGGAACTCGTGTACTATTTATGCCAAATAGAATACCCATACAACAAGAAATTCGATTAGCTAAGAAAACAACAATAGAACAAGAGAGTTTCTTAATAATAATAAAAATTATGAAGAAACTCTCATGTTTAATTCTTTTTCTCAGCCTTGCATCAAGTTCTCTCGCGGTCGACCCGTCGAGTCAGCCAATTTACGAAAGCTTTCTCAAGTGTTTCAGCAACCAAACATGTACAACTCCAGATAAATTATGCGACGTTGTCTTGCCACAGAGCAGTGCAAGTTTCACCCCAACGCTACGTGCCTACATCCGAAACGCGCGTTACAACACTTCCACGTCCCCAAAACCTTTGATCGTAATCGCGGCGCGTTCTGAGGCACACGTCCAAGCCACCGTCCTCTGCACCAAATCTCTCAACTTCCAGCTCAAGACTCGCAGCGGTGGCCATGACTACGATGGTGTTTCCTACATATCTAACCGCCCTTACTTCGTACTCGACATGTCTTATCTCCGTAACATAACGGTCGATATGGCTGATGAAGGCGGCTCTGCATGGGTTGGAGCCGGCGCTACACTTGGAGAGGTTTATTACAACATTTGGCAGAAAAGCAAAAGTCATGGTTTTCCCGCTGGAGTATGTCCCACCGTCGGCGCTGGAGGTCACATTAGCGGTGGAGGGTACGGAAACATGATCAGGAAATACGGACTTTCCGTGGATTACGTCACGGACGCCAAGATCGTGGACGTGAACGGGCGGATTCTAGACCGGAAAGCGATGGGAGAGGATCTTTTCTGGGCCATTAGAGGTGGAGGCGGTGCGAGTTTCGGTGTGATCTTAGCCTTCAAGATAAAACTCGTTCCGGTTCCTCCGACAGTGACTGTTTTCAGAGTGGAGAAAACCCTAGAAGAAAATGCTCTAGACATGGTCCATAAATGGCAGTTTGTTGCTCCCAAGACCAGCCCGGATCTTTTCATGAGGTTACTGATGCAACCCAAGACGAAGAACACAACTCAGACGGTTCGTGCGTCCGTGGTGGCTTTGTACTTGGGGAGACAGAGCGATCTCATGTCTCTGCTAGGCAAAGAATTCCCGGAGCTTGGTCTGAGGACGGAGAACTGCACGGAGATGACGTGGATACAGTCGGTGATGTGGTGGGCCAACAACGATAACGCCACCCTAATCCAACCGGAGATTCTTCTTGAGAGAGAGCCTGATTCAGCGTCTTACTTGAAAAGGAAATCGGATTACGTGGAGACAGAGATCAGCAAAGAAGGTCTAAGTTTCTTGTTCACGAAGATGATGGAGACTGGGAAACTAGGGCTCGTTTTCAACCCCTATGGAGGGATAATGTGCCAAGTTCCTACGACTAAGACCCCGTTCCCTCACAGGAAAAGGCTATTCAAGGTGCAGCACTCAATGAACTGGAAAGATGCGGGGATAGAAGCAGAGAACAGTTTCATGGAAAAGACGAGAAGCTTCTACAGCTACATGGCTCCTTTCGTCACCAAGAATCCAAGACACACGTATCTCAACTACAGGGATCTTGACATAGGGATCAACACTCATGGCCCAAACAGTTATAGAGAGGCCGAAGTTTACGGGAGAAAGTACTTCGGAGAAAATTTTGATAGGTTGGTCAAAGTGAAAACAGCGGTGGATCCGGAAAACTTCTTCAGGGATGAGCAGAGTGTACCTACCTTGCTAACTAAGCCATCCATGAGATAGTTTGAGAGCAGAAGAAGTTGGAGGGATCTTCTCTATTCTTTATTTTTCGGAAGAAAAATTGTTTGATAGCTAAGAATATAAATACATGTTTACGACCAACCAAGTCAGGAATATGTAAGATATATACAAGAATTGATTATATATAATAATAACAAAATATACAAGTCACTTACTTAATTTAGTAAAACCAACAACATGGCCAGAATACGTTGATACTTTACCTTAAGAAAGGACCAACGATAAGTCTACTCAGCATCTACCCTAATGGATTGCTATATGTTTTCCAAAATTACTCTTAGTCAAACTGAGGTCAAACTTATATATGATGAAAAATTACTGGAAGTTTCACAATTAACAAGGAGGTCAAACCCTTTAAAATGCACCAACTAATCAATGTGTCAGATCTGATCTTGCCTTTGCCGGTGAGGATAGTGGTGCGTCGCTGCCTCTTCCTACCTCTCTCGTCTATAGCTTGTACCCGTGTGTCTTTGGTTTCAGCTTTTATCAAGGTCTCAGTGAGCTTCTCCTCTCCCTCTAGGAGAAACGCCGGTGTCTAGGCCGATCGCTCGGAGGGTTTTGAGGACGACCCAGAGCACTACGTCTACTGCGGAGAGACATAGCCGTCGAGTCCAGTAGCTGCGCCTGCTTATTGAGGTGACTTGTGTCTCCTCCTCTACTTCAATCCCTTCTCTAAACTCCGACGAAGTTACTTTGAATCCCCTTGATATCGCCGCCGTCTGTTTGTGTCGCGTGGCCGGATGAGGAGCCATAGACCGCCTGCGCTTGACCTGATTTGTTCTTCATCGTCATCGGGTTTTGTCGGCTATTCTTTTGTTTGTCTTCTGTCGAGATATCTCTTGTCGGGTTACTTGACGTCCTCCTCCTTTGGCGTACCGGAGCCGTTGCCTCCAGGCTGCCGCCTCCGTCGAAGCCGTTAGGAGCCACTTTCGGGTGAGGGTTCGAGCAACTTGTATGAGCTATTCTCTTGATTTTCTAGCTTCACTAAGAGATCGAGAAGCGTTTAGTGTGGGACGTATTGTAGTCAATTGATCTTGTTATCTATTAGCTCCAAGTTCATCTTGGACTAATTTCTTTGTTTTCTAGGGTCTTTTTTAATTTTTTTTTTTTGCAGTCACTAGAAACTGAATGGCTGTGTAGCAGACTCTGGTTTCAATTCCTTTGTAACCAAACCTTCATTTCATTTGATGAATGACATTTACAATTTAGCAACAAAAAAAAATTAATCAATGTGTACTACATTTTCTTACTCGGTTGCTTCTTACATGGCGTCTTCTGGAATCTGGTTTTTGATTGAGCTTCTTCTGATTTCTATTTTGGAACAATTTATAGGTGTTAGTAAGCCTTCGCTCGGAAAAAAACACAATGTATAGGTGTCCCTTGATTCACAAGTCACAACACTTCAAAAGTTTGATGAACTTAAAACATGGCGGTAAGAAACTTATTATACAGATTTAGAGTATAAAATAAATGTCAGAACCAGTTCTGTTCCCACTTTGTACACATCATGAATCTGTACCAGAGAGGACATGGACCGTCGTTAGCTTGAGTACTAAGTGATTATTAAATGGAACTTTAGTTGTGTCTAGTTAACAACCTAAAGCTCTGACCGCCTCATAGTTGTTGATCAAGCTTCAGTCAGTGTACTATGTTCACCGCTGTTACTGCAGTAAATAAATCAGTGACAATGAATCAATTAAAAATCTGAGAGGGGAGATTGCTCCGCTCTGGATGCACCGGTTAGACTCAAAATACAACTGTGGTCCTCCATAAATTAAGGGTTGAAGTCACAATAAGCATGCTATGGTCTCCCATTAATATATGAAAGCTTTGTTTACACCGACCACTTTTTCTACATTATAACAATAACTAATCTAAAAAGCTCCCACTCACTCAAGAATAATTAGGTAAAGTTAATTATATTCTCGAATCCCCGATCCCTACAAACATTTTGATGACATTTGTTTTATCTAAACAGTATACTAACTACAACACCATTTGAAATTAAAATATAATATACTAAACAAAAACCGACTAATTTTACTTTTTTGAACTGGACTAATTTCATGTATCGACAATTTCTTGCTAGAGATATTTACTATTCCATCTATTTCAATTTACTTATCATTAACAAAAACCGACTAATTTCACTTTTTTGAACTGGACTAATTTCTCTTATCGACAATGTTTGCTAAAGATATTTACTATTCCATCTATTTCAATTTACTTATAGTTGTAGTGTAAAATTTTTGTTTCAAAATAAATATCATTTTATGATTTCAATATATAATTTATTAAGTTTTATGTTTTATTATTTATTGGTTAAAATATAGTTAGATTTATAAATAATGATGTTTTTATTTTAAAAATCTATAAAACTAAATATTTTTAATATGTGTATACAAACTTAAAACGACAAATAAAATAACACGAATAGAGTAATTTGTTGGAAACAAATGTGAACTAGAATAAAAGGGTGAACAAGAAGGAATATTTTTAAAACATCAAATAATATTATTAATAAAAATTAAAACTACGGAATTGGGGAATAAAGGAATAATAGAAATGGACATGAGAGGAGAGAGTGGTTTCTTAATCAGGGCCATGCAGCAGGAGCAGGAGCAGCACATGCTCCATTTCTCTAACTCATCGACTTTTTTCTTAACGTTGGTCGATTCTCTAAGATCATCCATCAATACATGTCTTTTCATGTTTACAATATATGCGTGGGAATATCGCGTTCTCTCCTGATATTTTTTTTAGTTTGGATGATACTGACACATGTTGATGCTCTCTCCTTTCAAAAATTTAAATATATGGTTTGGTTTTATTTCTACCAACGATAAAATATTCTGCAGAATATAATATTATCTTAGCATCTATAGGCTACTGTTCTTCTAGATTAAGTGGGAGTTTTAAACAATTTATTTCTTTGTTATTCAAATATAATAGATTCGTTTTCATTTTAACGTTATTTTTCTTACATAAAATCCTACAATTTCAAGCTTTTATAATGGCTTACTAGAAAAAATGACGGAATTCTCCCAAGAAAAAAAGTTACATCACACATACTCGACACGGAACATTTAAACTTGTTTAATTTCTTGGAGTGATTAGAAGAAAGTATATATCACAATCATATACACTTCTTCTAGAAGATGAGCCGTGACAAGTTGTTGAACGCATGCAAGCTACACGGTGATCACAAGTTTACAACCGAGTGATAGATTAGATTCCCAATAGTCGGAGTTTCTGAATTTGTATATATCAGTCTCTTTTGGTTTTGGTTGAACTATGAATGTTTATGTTCTACTATGCATGGTTCTTTTACCAGCTCTCTACTAGAGAGTAGATAATAGAGATGGAAAGTCTTGAGGCCTCCTTCAAAAACCACTCATGGGTATAAACTATGGATATATTCTTAATCAACTCAATTAAATTTTGGATTGGATCTTAATAAAATCTTCCTTTTATAGCAGTGTGCACTGGATGGTGCGGTTGCGGCCACTTTAAGACCAATGAAGCCATAAAACCAGGACAATTATATTCTTTTGGTTTGTTTATATACATCAAGCATAAGCTATAGCGCCACATTTCTTTAGAATTGCATTTTAAAACGCTGATTTGCCATCACTGAGAAGAAAAAACACTTGATACCATCGCATTATGTAAGACAACGCTTTTTTATAAATATACTTAAAAGAAGCTTTAATTATGAAATGTATCACTATATGATATCTATAATAGTTAGCAAACTAATCATATATCTCCATCAACTTGCCTTTGCATATAAAGCCATTATATGTTTTTTGAGCAAAATAAAGCCATTATATGTTACCCCTCTGATTTCGCTAAGAGCATAAAGTTGTAATGTGTTTTGAATCATATAAATAATATACATGACCATGGAATATAAATAAATATCACCTAAGAGGGTACAACTTATTACAGAGAGAAGCGATTCCAAAGGAATATATTTCGTTCTGTCTAATCTTATTCTTTGTTTAAAACCCCTCTCCATGCATTCCTATTGTTTATATATTTATTGCTTCCTCTCTATAAGATTTATGAGTCCTGACCATCAGTCTTTCTAGCTAAGTGAGTAGGCACAGTACGTTGGAGAGAGAGAGAGATAAAGAGAGTTGGAGCAGAGAAATGGGGTTGAGGTCCATCATATCGACCATCACATACGGTTTGTTCCTTGGCTATCCACACAAGAAGCCAAAGGTCAAGAGTGTGAGCCACCTTAACTATTACCACACCATGCCAAAGGCTCGTCCACTTTCTTTACAGGTATTTTAATTAACCAACCTCGGTTTTCATGTATATAGCTAAGTCTCTGGTCGATCCTATAATCATTTGTCATGCAGTAACTAAAAAGTCTAAACTCGATTAGGATAACAATATAACTGTGTCGGTATCAAAACCTTCCTTATGATATGGCTAATCAGTAGAACTCGTTAGCTTTTAGCTCGTTACTTACCATAAGTTCTTCGGATTTCGCAAGAAAACGCTAGATACGAAAAAAATTGGCCGATCAGATTCTCGAAAAAAGAATATTAACGTACTGTGTTCAACTGTTTTGTTATTTTCCCTTGTATGTTTAACCCATGACTTTTTTTTTTTTTTTTATTGATTCGTTAAAGGGAATATCGGACAAAACGGAAGCGAAATGTCATTAGTTTGTCTCACTAGTGGATGTTGCTAATATACCTTTGGCCGATTAAGCATATACATATACAAATGTTCTAAATATTATGTTTGTTTTCTTTAGATATTTATCACATATTAATACTAATTAATCAGTCTGCAAATTATGAATGTTTTGCAACAAAATAGACAATAGACCTAAAAGTGCGGATGTGCTGCAGTGGATGCGAGAGGGTAGTCAAGCATGCCATTTACAAGTTGAGAGGTAATCAAGTGTGTTTTGGAAAAAGAAACTAATAAGTAAAATTATTGAAATTAATTTAACAAAGTAAAACGATGTCGTATTGGTGGTGGTGAAGGAGTGGACTCGGTGGAGGTGAACCTGGAGTTGGAGAGAGTGACGGTGGTGGGGTACGTGGAGAGAAAGAAGGTGTTGAAGGCGGTGAGAAGAGCCGGTAAGCGAGCCGAGTTCTGGCCTTACCCGGACATGCCTCGCTACTTCACTTCCTCTGATCACTACTTCAAAGACACAACCCGCGAGTTCAGGGAAAGCTACAACTACTACCGCCACGGCTACAACCTCAGCGACCGTCATGGTCACATCCACGTCACTAACCGTGGCGATGATAAAGTCAGCAACTTCTTTAACGACGATAACGTCCATGCTTGTCGCCTTATGTAATAAAATGTTTTATGTTTAAGAAAAAAAAACAAGCCAATCATCCTTTAATTTATATGTAATATGTACATATATCTGTTTGTAGTTCTACATGCCGGTGTTAGGGTTAAGGTTAATACATGTTGTATTGTATTGTCTCTAGACCAAAAACATATTATCATTGCCATTGGCGTTCGTTCAAATTGAATGGTGACGAGATATTGTAATCCCTCTTGATATAGTCAATAACCTTATCCAGAACCATATATGCATCTGCATCTACCCTGATACTCACATGACATGTGAGCTTAACTTTTCCTTCTTTCCATAGCCTCATTTTACATTTGTTCCCAATCTACTAACACTAATTTAGAAAAAAAATGATAACGGTAAAATGAATAAATATCAAAACAAATCCATCATATATTGAAGTGTATCTGTAAATATAGATTTTAATATGGTGTAACTATTTTGTTAGTGAATTGAGATGGTCAAATTGTTTATTTAAATAAAAAAGGACAACAAATTAGCAATAGATCCGATTAGGAGTGTTCAAGTTGTTGTATTAAAGAGGTACAAAATTATATGTTGGAGTTCAAAAAGAACTTTAAGATGGGCCTGAAAACTAGATACAAGTGATGGGCTTTTAATATGAAACCTGAAAGATTTTATTGGAGCTACACAATGTATAATATTATATGGTTTGGGCATGAATGAAACCAGAGATTAATAATGAATGAAGAGAATTCAGTTCCATAAATTTTGACCAATTTAATGATTCAACAAGAGAAAACCATTTTTTGTCGAACACCTAGAAAACAGCTCTTCCATTTCTTTTTTCGTTCACACATCTCTTACATTTTTTTAAAAAAGTTTAATAGTATCGAACAACTCGAACCAAAATGCACCTTTCCGATATACACCACATTCCAACGTCATTACTCTTCTTTTTATTAATGTTTTTTCATTAATATATTAGCGAACAACTATTTTATTATCTCGGTCTCTGAAAAAAGAAGAAGGGCAAAACTAGACGTTTACGCAGCTCCAAAGTTTGGTGGTGGTCGAGATCCGGCGTCGACGGGTTTCCTCCTCCTCCGATAATGATGAAGATTCCGAGCGGCGTTGTCGCTTCAGTCATTGCCTTCTCCACGGCTGCTCTCTCTTCTTCTTCATCCGCTATTCCTCCAGCGTCCCCAAAGGTTTCCCTCTTCTTAGCATTTGCGATTACAGATCTGCTCTAGGTTCCTGGTCTCATATGATATATATATATGTTGAATTTTGAAATGAAATGAATGAGCAGGGGTGGGAATCGAGGAAGATGGAGAAAATGGAGCCGAGGTTTGATGGGTCGAGGTTCATAGAGACGCTGGTCACAGCACACAGATAGATTCATTATCACTTTTTGGCCTTTGGGTGCTGCAAAAGCTTTGACACAACACAAAGCGTGAGTGCTGTCACTTGGGGATCTTCTTTTCTTTCTCCTTTGTTGTCTTCTATTTTTATCAAAACGTCTGTCTCTCTTTTTACAAATTACATTTGTGTACTAAGACTTGTATCATTCTTTGTTGCTAAATCGAGAGCAATTTTTGGACTGCGATTCCGTTATGTTGTTTTATTTTCACTTATTGCCAATTTCATTATTGGTGTGTATTTAGCCAAAAAAATGAATAGGGATTGGCATTGATTTGGTGTTTTGAAATCATGGAGTTCTTCAAAACTGGTCGATTTTAAAAGAGCAATTATACCTAGGAGGATTCAGTCAAATTTGGTTTACTTTAATTGGTTTGAAATCACTAGTTGAAACGAATAAGAGTGGAAAGATTGCCCCATATATATATGTTGAGTTGAGTTTTACATTCAAATAGACAGCAGACATGTTCAAAAACGAAAGAGTCTGAGAGTTAGTTTGTCTTTCTCCTCCATGTAGCTGTCTGACTCAAACGCTTAGCAAGTGTGTTGTAATAATAATAAGAGCATCAAGACAAGAATGATCTGTCATGAGAAGTGAGAATCCGAGAGGAAGCAAATTGCAATTAAAACAAGAAAGATGCTCTCTCTCTCTACTACTACTACTCCAGAGACACTGACTTACAGCTCATCCAAACCAACATTACTCACTCTCTTTCTTCCTTTTCATTATTTCTTTATTTACTGTTTGTTTGTTTGCTTTGAAATATTTAGTGAATCCTAACGCTCTGGTCCCATCCTTGCCTCCTCTATCATCTATCTCCCTACAACCACTCACTACTCTCTCTCTCTCTACTCCCTCACTTCTATCCATGGCGTCTTCCCAGATCCCGTTCTCTCTCTTGTGCGTTGCTCTCCTCTTCTTCTCTCTTCCTCTCATCGTCTCCTCCATTGGCATCAACTACGGCCAGGTTGCAAACAACCTTCCTCCCCCCAAGAACGTCATCCCTCTCCTCAAGTCTGTAGGCGCCACCAAAGTCAAGCTCTATGACGCCGATCCACAAGCCCTCAAAGCCTTCTCCGGCTCCGGCTTCGACCTCACTGTCTCCCTTGGCAACGAATACCTCGCCCAAATGAAAGACTCCGACAAAGCCCGTGACTGGGTGAAGCAAAACGTCCAAGCTTACCTCCCGGGCACCAAGATCGTTGCCATCGTGGTCGGCAACGAAGTCCTCACCTCAAATCAGTCAGACCTTTCAGCCGCCCTCTTCCCAGCGATGCAGAGCATCCACGGCGCTCTGGTAGACTGTGGCCTGAACAAGCAGATCTTCGTGACCACGGCGCACTCCCTAGCCATCCTCGACGTATCATACCCTCCATCAGCCACATCTTTCCGCCACGACCTCCTGGGAACCCTCACACCCATCTTGGACTTCCACGTCAAGACTGGCTCCCCCATCCTCATCAACGCCTACCCTTTTTTCGCTTACGAGAGCAACCCCAAACACATTTCTCTTGACTTCGTCCTCTTTCAACCAAACCAAGGCTTCACCGACCCTGGCTCCAATTTCCACTACGAGAACATGCTCTTCGCCCAGGTCGACGCCGTCTACCACGCCCTTGACGCCGTCGGCATCAGCTACAAGAAAGTCCCCATCGTCGTTTCCGAGACCGGGTGGCCCTCCAACGGCGATCCAGAGGAGGTTGGCGCCAACTGCGACAATGCACGCAAGTACAATGGGAATCTTATCAAGATGATGACGAGCAAGAAGATGAGAACACCCATTCGACCTGACTGCGATCTCACCATCTTTGTCTTTGCTCTCTTCAATGAGAACATGAAGCCTGGGCCTACCTCCGAGAGGAACTACGGTCTCTTCAACCCTGACGGAACTCCGGTTTACTCCCTAGGGATTAAGACCTCTTCCAGTGGTGGTAGTAGTAGTAGTGGCAGCAAAAACTCTACCGGTGGAGGTAGTAGTAGCGGTGGTGGTAGCAGTGGTGGCTCACCCGGTGGTGGTGGCGGCATCTATACGCCTGGGATCAACGAGAACCCTTCACCGGATTACATGTCCATTTCCTCGGCAAGGGTAAACTTTTCTACTTTTCACTTGATCTGTTGTTTTGCTTCTATCGTTTTACATTTAGGTATAGTGGGTGATTACTGCTAAATCATTTACTTAGACGAAGGAACTAGTTTCTTTTTAAAAGTGTTTACAAGTAGGAAAGAAAATCAAGAGCTAAAAGAAATTACGAAGATCGAATAAGGAGGCTGTAAATTTATTACATTGCGCGAAAAGTTAGTGACTTTCGGTTAAAGTTGGAATCTTTTTTCTAAATTTGCCAAACTGTGACGGTGTGTGAAAAAGGTGTGCTAATGTGTTTTTGTACTGGCTATCACGTGGAGATGACTCTTGTTTGGTCACTTTTGTCTGAAAAATAATTGAGAATGAATGCCTCTCTTTTTGACTTGTTGACCTTTGTTAAAAAAAAACTAGGGAGTGAGTGACATAAGCATATTTTGTGTTTTGGTTGTTGACCGTTGTGCAGGGAAAAGGCAGATTCGTTGAGTGTGTGTTCTTCTTCCTCTTGCTTTGCATCATCAAGCTTGGGATGTAAAAGCTTCAACCACTAGATCTCGGCTTTGTACACCTTTAATTGGGGTGATGACGTGAAATTGCCCCCAAATTTTATTTTATTTAATTAGTTTGTTATGTTGGTGTTTGGTCGGAAACCTATTTTCTGAATGGACCGTGGATTTAGAAAACTCACCATCTTTGTTGTGCCTACCTCTCGTCTCTTCTACTTTTTTCTCTCTCTCTTTTGAAGCATAGATATTAAAATAATGAAAGCTTAGTTGATTAAATTTTTCTAATGATGGAGGACGACCTTCTATGATCATAACTTGGAAGACATTTGAGACATTGCAGCAGACAATATGTCGGCACAATTTTCTTTTGAAAAGGAAAACAAGCGTATGTCCTTCAATAAATATCCTTACCATTCAAATTCATTTCCTCAAACTTTAATGCCTTATATGACCAATCAATCCAATATGGTCCACCAACCATTCAATGAAAACTCTTCCATTCAGTGAAAACTCTTCCAGCTCAATTCTTAAACCAACCATACACTATATCATTTCATTGTGCTGTTACATTTGATTGGACAAAGATAGACTTCAGATCCAACAAAGGCAATAAGGCACATGTCTACACAAAGTTTGCCTACTTTAAAGCTACTTGCTTACTTAACCTACTTTTCTAATCAGGTCATTTTGTTGATAATATGATCAGACTCAACATAAGTATAAAGCAAGAAACCTTGTAAAGAGAAGCCAAATTACCATATAAGTCCTGATAATGGTATCGTTTACTCTCAATCATCATATTAGACAAAAGTATGCATCAGTTTCCCACTGATGAGCTACGATTAAAACTCGTTTTTGAGTTACAACACCTCAACTGCAGTCTCTTCTTCACCATCAACAACAATGTATATGCATCTTTAGACTTCGAGGGTCGCAAACTGGCTGGTAACAACACTAGTCCACATCCCTTATTATATATTAGTTGAAAAGTATTAAATATATAATGCTAGTCCACAAAACATGTGAGCTATCTCAATTCTAATCATTTAATTTTAGAGTTCTTACAGAAATAGTTTGGTCAATCTAAACATATACTATAGCTCTCATTAAAATAACCATAAAATGAGTTAGTAAATTTAAAAAGAAAATACATTCTCTCTTTCATTAAATAAAAACTAGGGAATGACCTATTGTGATTAATACATATTAGAAAATAAATGATTTTGAACATAAAAATTTGATAAATGTATCCTCTATCACATTATTATAACTTCGAATCATAGTTCCTTGTAGAGGTAGGCCCAAGTTTCATGTTGGTAAATGTTATATTTATAATCTTTAATATACACGAGAAAATACTTTATACCATATCTATATTTTTTTGTCTAGTAACATTGGTTTTTTGGTAAAATGTTAAGAATGTCTAGTGACATTTAGATATAACTTTGACCATTTAACAGATTATAATCAAATTATTGTGCTATCAAAAAATATACAACACAAGTAATTTCTAGCAAAATATTACTAAATTATTAATGAACACAACTTCGATGTTAAATCTAGCCAAATGTCACTTTTTAATGAAATCATACAAGTTTGAAAATAGTTTATTGTTAGGAAAAGATTTTTAACATTGCTTTACATCTGTAAATCTAAAAATGGTGTTTATAGTTTTTTTTTTATCACAAACAATGTTGCTGTTTAAAGGAGCAACAGAACATAATTTTGTTTGAAATTTAAATGTTATATAAAAAATTTAAACTGTCAAAGATATATTTTCAATATTTTTACGATTTATTTCTTCAAAATTAATCAAGGAAAATATGTGTAGATGATGAGTGGAAACCACAGCGGTGGAACCAACAATTTTTTTAAGTGGAGTCAATATACTGTTTAAGAGAAAAAAATCAAAGAAAAAAATGTTTTTAACATTTCTTTACTTTGTAAATAAAAATGGTGTTTATAGTTTTTTCACAAACAGTGTTGCTGTTTAAAGGAGCAACACAACATAATATTGTTTGAAATTTGAAAGTTATATACAAAATTTAAAATGTTGAAGATACATTTTCAACATTTTTACGACTTTTGTTTTCAAAATTGATCAAGAAAAATGTGTGTAGATGATGGAGCCGTCAGCGGCGTACCAACATCTAAAATATCTAAAATATTAAAAGAAAAGTACTAATAGAAAATAACCCTAATTTTTCTTAAAAAATTACATTTCATGCCACTGACCTAAACCATCATCTATACTATTAAAACAGATGACTGTTTTGGTTTCTGCCCTTGAACTTTCTATGAAATTACAAAACATTTCATTTCACTTCCTTTTTAAACGAAATCGTGGGCTGAAAATAACAAATAACTTCAAACAGCAAAGCCCAAACGAAATGGGCTTCGAACATCAATACTTAATTCATATTTATAATTCTGTTTTTAAAACAAAATGGTTTCAAACCCTATTTAGTAACCCTATTGATATTTACAATTCTATTTAGTAACCATATACCCTAAACTTTAATCAAACCCTAAACCCTATTTCGTTTCATATTTGCTTTGTACATCATCCTTCCCAGCATCATTGCATGATCCTGCTAAATACATAAGAACAACACCTTTACACATGAACCAAACAATATCAAATATCTATATTTATTTTCAAAATCATATATTTTTGGGATATTTATTCAAAACATATTACATTTACACATGAACCAAACAATATCAATAACCAAATTCGGTTTTCAACCTCATAAATTGTCTGGATATTTATTCTTAACATATCATTGAATATTCTCTGTAATTGAATATTCTTTTTAATTGTTACCAACAATAAATTACGAAAATATATATGTGTAGAAATAAAAGTATAAAAACAGAAACCAAAAGATTTGCTAACTAATTAATTATATTTTCCAAATTTGCCAAATACTAATCCTAAAATTTATTCTTAACATATCATTGAATATTCTTTGTAATTGAATATTCTTTTTAATTGTTACCAACAATAAATTATGAAAATATATATATGTGTAGAAATAAAAGTATAGAAACAGAAACTAAAAGATTTGCTAACTAATTAATTATATTTTCCAAATTTGCCAAATACTAATCCTAAAATATATTCTATACACAAAATAATCTATTCTGTTCAAGTTTATTTATGGATTTCCCAAATACTAATCATAATCAATATTCGATACTAAAGAGAATATCCCCAAACTTTCTCCCCAAGTTTCTACTAAAACCTAACCACTTCGCTTAAATCTGCTTTATATATAAATAGACAGCACCCTATTCATGTTCCAACCCACACCTTCGAACAAACCAGTAAACAAAACTATGGCTACTAAAATGCAAATCCAAGCATCAAGAGGTTCTAATGATAAAGTGGTCCTTTTACACGACTTGAAACCATGGAAAAACACATGGTTGGTTCATGTAAAGGTTCTACATNTAAACAAAACTATGGCTACTAAAATGCAAATCCAAGCATCAAGAGGTTCTAATGATAAAGTGGTCCTTTTACACGACTTGAAACCATGGAAAAACACATGGTTGGTTCATGTAAAGGTTCTACATGCTTGGAAACAAAACATTCAATCCGTGGAGACCATGGAGTTCGTTTTCGCTGATGAGACTGTAAGTTATTTTTCATGTATTTATCATTCCGTTCTTTATCATTGTTTCGAGTGTTATTTGATGTTTCTATATTTTTGTTTTACATGATTAAGGGGCAAAAAATCCATGCAACATGTAAAAGGACTTACATTGAAAGTAAGACAAGACTTCTTACAGTTGGAGCATGGCGCTACCTCCGGAATTTCCAGATTACTCCTGCTGGTGGAGCTTATCGAACCACAAATCATTCATGGAAGATGGTTTTCAATCAGAACACGGCTGTTACGCGATCTAATAGAGTTAATGAACATTTGTACCTGTATTTTGCCGACTTTCAATCTGTTTTGTCTGGAAGTCTGGATGACAATTTATTGATTGGTAAGCATAAATTTTTTTAGATGTTTCATGCTATCTCGAGTGTATTATATACTAATGTAAACATATACCTGTTTTTTCAGATGTTCTTGGACAAGTTATGGATTGTGGTCCAGTCGAAACCATTCAGTGTGCTGGAGGAAAGCAACGAAAAAAGCTTGAGTTAACTCTAACCGACATAAAGTAAGTCAAAGCGCTTATGGTGTGCTCATTAACCAAGATTATATCACTGACCATATCTTAACTTATATTCGTAGTGATTCACGTTTACCCTGCTGCNAAGTTATGGATTGTGGTCCAGTCGAAACCATTCAGTGTGCTGGAGGAAAGCAACGAAAAAAGCTTGAGTTAACTCTAACCGACATAAAGTAAGTCAAAGCGCTTATGGTGTGCTCATTAACCAAGATTATATCACTGACCATATCTTAACTTATATTCGTAGTGATTCACGTTTACCCTGCTGCATCTGGGGCAACTTGTCCGAGAAACTCCATTCTTCAGTTAACCAAGAAGATGGAATGGTTACTATGTTGCTGAGGTTTGCTAAGCTTGGTAAATTTAGAGGTACATATTTACACTCAGTCCATTTTGATACAAACCAATTCTGCATAAAAGATTCATTTAGATTTATCGTTTTTTGTACCTTATAGGAGAATTGCAGATCTCTAATGCATTTGATGCTTCTCTAATGCATTTGATGCTTCTCAAATGATGATCAACCCTCCAATACCTGAAGCTGAAGCATTTAAGGAATTTTAATTAGTATTCTCTATCTTATTTATGACACAGAGACTACTAATATTACTGTTAAATAACTGTCTTTGAAATTGTAACAGGATCAATGAGTCTGAAAAAACTCTAACATCTATCCAGAGTAACAAGGATAGTCATGAGGACAGCAACACCCAAGTTGGTCAGTTACTGACTCGAGGACATCGTGATAAGTGGTTGCTCTTTCCCACTAAGAGAATTTTCGAAATGATAACATCAACTCAAGTAAGAGTTTTTATGAGTCATTTACGAGTTACACCATTGTTGATATATTTAAAGAGATGATTTTGATAAATGCATTTTATCTGTAGGTTGATAGATGCTTGGTGAGTTGCACAGTGGATGCCATTGATATGGATTGGTCATGGTATTATTTTGGTTGTAAAGCTTGCAACAAAAGAGAGATCAAAACTGGAACCAAAGTTAAGCTCTTGAATGGTAAAGAGATCATTACTCATATTTGGTGGTGTGAGACATGCAAAGACAATGTCTTTGAAGTTTCACCAAGGTTTGATTTTAAATTAATTTGATACTGGCTATGTTTCACAAACTTACTTCAGGTACATATTATATCGCATATATATATAATATATGTAATACATAGTTATGCTCCTTTGTACAGATTCTGGCTGCACTTGATTGTTAGTGATGATACAGGTGTCTCGAAAATAATGATATTAGATAAGGTTGCTAATGGGATTGTTCATTTCAGAATTTGAGATTGTTCGGATCACACGGACAACTATATGTGGCTGTCTCCACTCTCCAGAGTGACTTGTAAGAAAGGTTTGAAGATTTTTATTGTTCACAGCGAAGGCAAGCCTCAACGCAAAACAAAGAACATGGTCTTTAGAGAGGTTTTCGATACTCTATGATTTGAAGTTTTTTATTAAGTTATTTAGAACTATAAAATCTAAATTTTTGGTTATTTATTTTGACTCGCGTATTGGTTCTATATTACTAAGTTTATCTTAAATTGTTTTCGAACTTTTGGAAAAGTTCGATACTTAAAAGGATTCTAAAATTTTGATTCATGATAAGGAAAACACAGAATTGATGAGGCTCGAAAGCCTCAGTACCTTGCAATGACTGTTTCNTTGTTTTCGAACTTTTGGAAAAGTTCGATACTTAAAAGGATTCTAAAATTTTGATTCATGATAAGGAAAACACAGAATTGATGAGGCTCGAAAGCCTCAGTACCTTGCAATGACTGTTTCTAACAAAATAACACATTAAATGCCAGAAAGTCAGATGCCAGCTTCATCTCTATAAATCTTTAACATACACTGCACTCAATTGTAGGAAAGAGCTACACTGCAATCAAGATTCATCAAACAAACTTCCGGATTATTTTCCTAACTACCAGTTTAAGTTCGAACTCTAATTACTAGGATGTGAAGAAAGCAGAAAATGCACTTACTGTGGTTTGTATTCCTTTGCTGTAATATCGAATATCCCATGTCCTTCAAATGATTAAAGCTCCTTCTCTATTAAAGGAAGTGCTCGACCTACACATGAAACATGTCTATACTATTAAGTAAACTCATTATTGTATAAAACTTACATGTTTCTCATGTATAAGCAAAAAAATAAGCTAAAGTCGGAAACTTATCTGTTTACTGCTCTATCTCTGATAATAGTGTCTCATTATATCACCTGAAAACAAAACGCAATTATATGAACAGCCTTTTATGCTACTGGAAAAGGAAATTCTGAGAAGATTGTTAGGAAATCATTCTAATCTAACCTGAATAAGAAATATAGAAAAAGCAACGTGTATATTTAGAATTTTGTCTCATGTCCTCATCAAGAATGTAGATATGTCTCAAAAACCTTGACTTCTCAATCTGCCTCAAGTCCATCATCATATTGTTGTGTATCAGAGTATGAAGATAAAGAAAATAGATTAGATATATTTTTTTTGTATTCTACAAACCTATATTGTTAAAACAGATTTATTATTCAAATATAATAGATTTAATTGGAAATAGCCGTGTATATTTAGACCAGAAAACAAACCGTTTAATTCTTTCTCATAATTTCTTTCGGACAAACGATTTTAAATTAAAGGATATTGTACAAAACATATTATTAAAAAGTACATCGATTATCCTAAACAAACCTTTACATCGAGGTTATGTTTATGTCTTTCCTGGTCGATCAAGCTCTGGATGTTTTCCAGATCGATTTCACCGAATTTCACACCCAAAACAAATCAAAATAAAATATACATTGATGGTAAGTTCTTTAAATTAATCATATTTAACCGAATTTCACATGAGATTACCTATACCATTTCGTTGTATAGATCGGAAAGGCTCATCTCTCAGTCTTCGATTTATCCTTCTCGATTCAGATCTTGAATTAGACGAGATCTGTAAAAGAATGAAATACAAAGCTTTTTAGGTATTTACGAAATTTCAGATTTGTTAAATTTTTTTTCACAATCAATTCTATTTTATTCTGTTGTATTTTCTACTTACTATAAGATGAAGTAACCTTTTTCCTTATCTTTGGTTTGCATAATTGGTTCACATAGGCACTAATTACAAACGTGGACTTTGATTATGAAATGCCGTAATTTGGTTTTTATTTATAGGGAATCTTTTTTATATAACATGGAAATGAATTTGAATATTCGTGTTACAATTTCTGTCATTACAAACGACAAAAGCAGACTCATTCAAAATTCAAAAGTTCAGCATGTTGTTGTTTCGAGTTACAATAAACAAATCATGATCCTTAACGTCTCTTATTTTCTTTTTGGGAACCTCCAATCTTCGGACCGTTGAGTAGGGAGGAATGGGATGTTCGTGGTCCACATGAAAGCATTTTTCTCATGAAGAGAATTGGTAATCTTTTATTTTCTCTATCTATTCACCCGTTATTTAAACTTAGTTTCTTGTAAAATCAATCAGATAAAGTTGGTCCTGCGAAACAATCGTGTTTAGTTTACACAATCAAAGTGTATGTTCAACCAATTAACTTTCACCACACAACTTATGGGCAAAAAGAAACAAATGGACAAATCTATTACGTATATGAAGAATAAAAAAACGACACCACGTCGTTTCTACAGAATCAAATTAAACGTCATGCCGTTTACACGTTTAGGGTCCTCTAGGTGTGTCTTCTGAAGAAAACGCCACGCCGTTTTAACTTGTTACTTTGTGCAAAGACCAAACCAAGCCGTTGGTAAAAGAAAAAAGAAAATCCCCTTCCTTATATAAACCGCGTACGTCCCTTAACTTATTTTAATCCACAGACCCAAACACTCCCAAATTCTATTTCCTCGACTTAAAATTCAAATCTCTTCGTTGCTAACCGTCGCAGATCTATTCCTACAGGTGTAAAATCATCCGGCGGAGATATCCGATCTAGCCGATCTGCTACCGTATTCTCACCGCAGCCTTAGGAGAAAGAAGGAAGATGGAGAATCTGATATCTCTAGTTAACAAGATACAGAGAGCTTGCACGGCTCTGGGAGACCATGGAGACTCTAGCGCCCTCCCAACTCTCTGGGATTCCTTGCCTGCCATTGCCGTCGTTGGTGGTCAGGTTTGAATCTCGATCCCCTATAGTTTGCTTCAAGATCTATCTCCCGATTCGTGACATTCCTGAGATTGATACTGAGTAGGGGAATTGAGATTCTCTTGATCGTAGAGTTGAATAGCATAGTACTATGTGTTAGCTTTGCAAGCCATATAAGATTTGTCAAGTGTGGACTTGGGTTTGACTTGGATATCTTCTTAAATCATAGCAGATTTAGTCTCGTAGCTACTGATGTTTGGTGTTGTGTGGAGGGGTTCTCATATGATTAATTTACTTTTTTTTTTGTTGCATTAACAGAGCTCAGGGAAGTCTTCAGTCCTGGAGAGCATCGTAGGAAAGGACTTTTTGCCCCGTGGATCTGGTAATCACAACTTCTTGCCTTGTTTTCAAGTCGCTTGTTCCCTTGTGTAATTTTTTTATTTAAATTGGTGAAACTGTGGGTAGGTATCGTTACTCGAAGGCCCCTTGTCTTACAGTTGCAAAAGATTGATGATGGAACTCGGGAGTATGCTGAGTTTCTTCACCTTCCGAGGAAAAGGTTCACCGATTTTGGTGGGTGCACTTGTCTCATCATTTGTACTTTCAGCTTCACCTTCTCCTATTTTTGCTTACCTTATTGACCCTCTGTAGCTGCTGTGAGGAAGGAGATTCAAGACGAGACTGACAGGGAGACCGGACGCAGCAAGGCTATTTCTAGTGTTCCCATTCACCTTAGCATATATTCTCCCAATGGTTAGGATATAACTCTAAACGTATTTCTAATTTTATTTGCTTTTTTGGCCTTGGAATGTCATGCTAAGTTTTTACCCTCTTTGCCATGTGTGCAGTTGTCAACTTGACTCTGATTGATCTTCCAGGGCTTACAAAAGTTGCTGTTGGTAAGTCACAGTTACTGCACTCCTTGCAAGAACAGTAGAGCAAGGATTTTAGGTCTAATGAGCACGAGGCAATAGAGTTTATTCTTTATCGTAGAGTGTATAACAATGACACGACTAACTTCTTTTGGTTGATGCAGAGGGACAATCTGAAAGTATAGTGAAGGACATTGAAAACATGGTCCGGGCCTACATTGAAAAGGTAATAGGAAATCCTTAGTTGCAGACCCTTTTAGATTTGATCGACAGCTTATTGCCATTTTCTGTGGAGCAAACTAGTTGACATGTTTTTAATCAAATTTCCTTACAGCCCAACTGCATCATTTTGGCAATTTCACCGGCAAACCAAGATCTTGCGACATCAGACGCAATTAAAATTTCCCGTGAAGTTGATCCCTCTGGTAACTATTTTGCAAACCTTTCATTTGCCACCAAAGATACCCGACGCGTTATGCGGTCATCTTATACTCTTTGTAATCCTTACAGGGGAGAGAACATTTGGTGTCTTGACAAAGATTGATCTTATGGACAAGGGGACCGATGCAGTGGAAGTAAGTTGCCTTACCCTAATAAAGCTATTGTGTAAGCTGCAATTACTTGGCTTGAAATGCTTTGGAAATGCATAATGTTTTTTTTATAAATAGGCTTATGATATGAAGTTCGAGCTACATCATGCTAATTTTTGTAGTAACATAATTTATATGTTTCCTAATTAACGGTTGTGTTCGCTGCTACTTACCAAATGATGTTTTTTTTTCCTCAGATTCTGGAAGGGAAATCTTTTAAGCTGAAATATCCATGGGTTGGTGTTGTCAACCGCTCTCAAGCAGATATTAACAAGAATGTGGACATGATTGCGGCTCGGAGAAGAGAGAGGGAGTACTTTTCCAATACTACAGAGTATAGGCACCTTGCACATAAAATGGGTTCCGAGCATTTAGCAAAAATGCTCTCCAAGGTAAGGGCTAAGAGAATGATGTAGCTCTATATACGACCATCATCTTCAAGAGAGTCTAATGTTACAACTTTTTGTTGTTGTTGTATGAACAGCATCTAGAACATGTAATCAAGTCAAGAATTCCAGGCATCCAGTCGCTTATTAACAAAACAGTGTTAGAGCTGGAATCTGAACTTAGTCGCCTTGGAAAGCCTATTGCAGCTGATGCTGGGGTAAGATTGTTTATTCTGTTGTCTTCAATTTGTATTACTAGATATCAAGATTTTAATTACTGTTTTGGTGCAGGGGAAGTTGTACTCAATAATGGAGATATGTCGGCTTTTCGATCAGATTTTCAAGGAGCATCTAGATGGAGTGTATGTTTTGGACATTTTTGCTACTGTTACTTATAAAATTAAACCATGAGTTGTGTGTTACAAAAAAAAAGAAAAAAAAAACAGGCACAGAGTTGTTACAGTGTCTTACTTGATTTGACTCATGACCAATTTATAATTATAGAAAAAATGTATTTACAATTCTGTGCCTGTGGTTGATGATGACACAGGCGTGCAGGTGGTGAAAAGGTGTATAACGTGTTTGATAACCAGCTTCCGGCGGCTCTGAAGAGACTTCAATTTGACAAGCAGCTAGCAATGGACAACATCCGCAAGCTGGTCACTGAGGCTGACGGTTACCAACCTCACTTGATTGCTCCTGAGCAAGGTTACCGTCGTCTCATTGAGTCTTCTATAGTATCCATCCGAGGCCCTGCTGAAGCATCTGTTGATACTGTACCAGCTCTAACTTTCATCTCTATTATAAAATGCATCAGTAACATAACTAAGACAGGACAATAATGGTCTCTCTAATTTTTTTTTCTTTGCTTGGTTTTTTAATATTACCAGGTTCATGCGATCTTGAAGGATCTCGTTCACAAGTCTGTGAATGAGACGGTGGTACGTTCTCTTCTTCTGTTAGTAATATGTATATACAGTATCCCAGGACTTTTTTTACTTTGGTCCATTGTTATAGAGAAGTAGAATATGTGCAGGAATTAAAGCAATACCCAGCTCTGAGAGTGGAGGTGACAAACGCGGCCATAGAGTCGTTGGACAAAATGCGGGATGGAAGTAAGAAAGCAACACTGCAGCTGGTGGACATGGAGTGCAGTTACCTCACTGTTGATTTCTTCAGGAAGCTTCCCCAAGATGTTGAGAAGGGTGGTAACCCCACGCACTCCATTTTCGACCGCTACAACGACTCCTATCTCAGACGAATCGGTAAGTCAGAGCATATCCTTTATATTTTTATTCTGATGCAGTATCTATACATTTTCTACCTCACACACCTGGCAACAGGATCGAATGTTCTGTCTTACGTGAACATGGTCTGTGCTGGACTGCGAAATTCAATCCCCAAGTCCATCGTCTACTGCCAAGTCCGAGAAGCCAAGCGCAGCCTCCTCGACCATTTCTTTGCTGAGCTCGGTACCATGGACGTAAGTTTCTCTCCTGCCTTTTGTCTTGAGTGTATATGTGGCTAAACTAGTGACTAAAACAAAAGCTGCTGGTGAATTCCATTTTCAACAGATGAAGAGGCTATCTTCACTTTTGAATGAGGATCCAGCGATCATGGAGAGACGAAGCGCCATATCTAAGAGGCTGGAGTTGTACCGAGCTGCTCAATCGGAGATAGACGCAGTCGCTTGGTCCAAGTGAAACGAGCATCACATACCGATTGGTCAGTGTGGTTCAGAGCAGGAAGGGACATTTAGGTTGTGTAAGATGATCTTCCCTGGAAGACGATATCATGCCATGTCATTTTATTACTACATAACAACGTTTGTTTTGCTGCCTCTTTGTTTATGTTCGTTTTTGGCTATCATTCAATATGCCTGAGCTCTTGCTTGACATATGGACGATATTGCTTATTATGTAGAGAGATGTTCAATCTCTTAGTGTGATTATTAAAATCTTTTTTATTATTCAATCTTTTTATTTTTTTAAATGTGTGTTCTCATATCCTTTCCTTTCGTGTATGTTGCTATCAATAATAGTTTAATGTTTTTCTCAGCCGGCCAATGTATGTATGTAGGATTGCAGTCAAAAGATTAAGGGAACCTGTGGCCAGAAAAGATTTAGTTCAGATATGTGTAGCAGCTGTTATGTTGTGGTTCAAAATATACATACATAGTAGAGCGTGTGACCGTCAAGGAGAATAAACCGGACCAGACCTGATAACCGAAAAATTGATTTGGTTCTCGATAGAAAGCGGTTTGCCTTTCCAATATTTTGTGGCCATTCATTATCTTCATCATTTCAGACACTCTCTCTGCATTCAGCTCACAGAGAGAGAGAGAGATGGCGAGTTCCATTTCTTCAATCTCAACACGTTTTTGTTTCATCCCCAACAACAATGGTAGTCACAAACCAAACCCATGGCTCTATCAACCATCGATAAGCTCGCACAGTCTCATATTCTATTCAAAGCATCATCATCGTCCACTAGCTTCTTCCCAGATTCCCGTCGTAGAAACTGATAAAGAAGACGACAAAGATGACCCTACTTTCAGGTACCTTTCTTTGCCTCTCTTGTTTTTCATTGCTTGGCTTTCCCATCTAAATCCAGGTTCGGGATTTTTATATTTTTGGAATTGGGTAAATAATCGAATCCTATGTAACTGAGGTCTGGTGTTTAGCCAAAAGATGAATTATAAGTGGTTAGACTAATTGCAGATTGTAAGCATACTTTGGTCTTTAGCTAGCTACAGACACTAAAACTAACCTCAGGAATATGAATTGTGTTGAACAGTGGTTGCAGAGGATGCGGAAGAGAGGTGAAAGAGAGTGGTTGCAACGGCGATGGGCGGATTCAAGGAGGTATTGCCACTGTCCCTGGCTTCGGTTGGTGGCCCATTAAGGCTTACCGGCCTTGTCCCGGCTTTGTCGAGGCTGGAGGTAGATACCGTCGCATAGGGCAGAGCATGGACGAGGTTGCCTTTGGTCGTGGTGACTCTAAATCCTCCACCGATTCCTAGCTAAGGATAAGGTATGTTTTAATAAAAATAAATTAAAGGAAAGAATTGCGAACATAACCAGTTTTTCAATTAAGCAAACATTACAAAATAAACGTTTAAATAAAGTTTTGCACAAAACATGTTTTAACTATAAGTTTGAAATAGTCTTGCAGAGGGATGATCTCTTGTGTTGTTTTCTTTTGCAGTAAAAAAAACAAGGCAAAGTCGTAGCAAGTTCAACAAATGAAATATTCAAAGTCTTAAGTGCATACCAAGAAAGACTTTTTCTTTTTCTTATTTGTAATCAAGAAAGACTTTCCAATTCACATTCACTAGACTTTCCGACATCTAGAAATGTTGGATGATTGTGGATTGCGTTATATGTGAAGCTAAAAGACCCAAGCCCAAACTCAAAAAAGTTTAGCCCATGGCGTACAAACACACACATACACGTGCATGGTTTATAAGACGCATCAGAATCCATTCCACGCGTTCAAGGTAAGTGTGAAGGAATACAGAGACAAAACACGAAGCACCATACACATGGTTCAAAAGTCTCCTTGTCCGACAACCAACATTATCTAATCTCTCCACTTCCGACACTCCACGTTGCCTTTTCTTTTTATGATGCCCCTGACATTTTCTCCCTAATTGGTTGTATGGTCAGAATCTCGCACAAAAGAACAAAAAGTTATTGCCGACCAACCAACGAAAAAATAAACTGTTGTATCTCTCTCGATATGCTCATGTTACACTTTTTAATTATGGAGTTCCATTTTTCTTAACGCGTTTTCCTTTCTCTCGACTGATAACTTGTCAATTTGCTGTTTCAACTAATCTTTCTCATATTTTGTGTTTTGTTAACTTCTTATATATTAGTGTTACAAAAAAAAAAAAAAAACTTCTTATATTTTAAGAAAATGTTTTTTGTTTGTTCCTAAATGGTCGCTTCGAAGAAAATTTTGTATACAGAAACAACTGTTCATGAAGTTGGATTCAATTGATAACAGAGAGAGTACACAAAATGTATAAAGAACTAACAAATTAATTCATTATTCATTTGTTCTTAGCCAAAACGCAAATAGCTATGAATAGTATAAATGACAAGAGAAGAGCAACAAGAGGCAACAAATAGGTAATACATAAATGGATCAAGTTCATTCTCATTTAGGCCAGTTTTGGGTGTACACATGAAACTTTATTTACTTTACAAAACACACAAGTGAAAGAAGATATGATCGCTCTGTTCATATCCCCACCTCACCCACGGAAATATAGCACATCTTCTATCTAATTTAACACTTCCTTTCTCTTGTAAAATATTTTAGAAACGTAAACCCGAAAACTGTATAAACTAGTACCATTTTCTTGAGACAATTACTAAGAATACTCATCATATATAGGATGATATCCCTCTCTCTCTCTCTTTTGGATATGATAAAGGAAACTTTAGTGTGTCTTCATGTTTTTATCCCAGCCCAACAAATTCAAGGGTTTTGCTCAGCAAAAATGTCCAAAAGAGAAAGCACCTGCCAAAACCATGAAACATTCATCATCAGAACCAGAAACTTAAAAGAGAAAGAATACACATATCAATAAGTTATTACTCCCTATGTAGTTCCCGTTCCCCTATTTCACTCTAAGTTTTTTTCATTAAGAAAAACATTAAATTTCATGTTTTAACCCTAATCTAAATAAATGCATTGAAAAAACAGCACTTAAAATGAAACAAATTTTAATCTCTATTAATCAAGGAGGAGTATGTTTAAGCATACCTCAGGGACGCTGAGTTCAAGGCGGAATTTAGGGCCGTCGTAGTGATGCAGAATGGGCCTGAACGAGTCTTCCTCCAGTGGCAAACAGACCTTCCTGGTGATGGCCCTAACCTGAGCAGGGAAACGAGATTCGCCAGGACATTTCTTGTCTTCAAAAGCACTCAGCTCAATGTTGGTTCCTCCAAAGCTCGCGGCCTCGTAAATACCATGAAGCTGGTGAGTGGAGTAGTTGTAGAGGAAGAGAGGAAGTCCAGGAGTGATGGCTCTGACGGAGTCCCTGTACCTGGGAGGCAAACCAAAAAGCTGGCGCTTGAGATTCTCCTCCATGGTGTCGTTGTTGCAGACGAAGATGTAACCACCGATGGTCTCGTTCCTTGGAAGAGCCTCAGCGGGAGGAAGAGTCTTAAACCTCTTGTCCAAATTGTTGTTGTTCTTGTCATCTTCCTTGTTGTTCTTCTGATGATTGTGATTCTTCCTGTTCTTCTTCCCTCCTGTTGCTTTCTGGATCTGATGATCGTTGTCTTCGATGATCCCTTTGTTCTTCAAGTTGAAGCCATAGCTCTTGGGCGCAGGGGAGGAATAGATGCCCTTGTTGAAATCTCCGTTGACATTCCACGTGTCGTTGAAAGGGTTGCTGTTGAATTTGCCCGTCTGGTTGAAGTTGACGTTGTTGGGTGTTGACTTTGAGCCCACTGGTCCGAAACCGTTGGAGCTCGACTTCCAGGTGTTCCAGCTAGCAGCGTTGTTGTTGTTGTTGATGTCGGAAGAAGCCTTGTTGTTGTTGTTGTTGGGATATTCGATAGGGTTTTTGTCGGAGAGGGAGGAGATGTCGAAGTTTCTACGGTTGTCGGTGTGTTTGTAGACGGAGTTGGTGCTCCAGATGGAGTCGTTTAAGGAGAGATTATGAGGCGTCTGGACTCTCAATTGATCGCTGAACTGCCAAAACGATTGCTGATTGTTGTTATTATCCATCTCTTCTTCTTCTTCCTCTTTTAAATGATTTTGTGTGTTTTCTGTAAATCTCAGATGCGATTACTCTGAATAAAATTGTGTGAGATTTGGGAGGCTTGTTAAGTAGACAAGTTTGCTGAGCGAATAAAGAACAAAAGATTTGTAAATGTTGTAAGTTTTTCATTGGAGCTAGTGTGTCATCTTATTTATATTCATCTTGCAAGCACGAAATTTCGCGGAAAGTGACAAACACCCTTTTTATTTTTATTTATTTCCCCTCCCAAGGTTGCGTGTGAATCTGACAAAGTAGGTTAGAAAAAAAAAGTAAAATATTTAAATCAACATTTTGGTTTATTAGGAAACAAAAACTAGTCCAGTTGAATACCAATAAATCTCCAAAAATAAGGCAATCACTTGAGATTTATTAGTCTTACTAGGTGTTTAGCGGGCTAGGCATTTATAGTTACTAACTAATATATGAAAATTTATTTGTACTACATTCACTTTTAAAAAAAAAATCTTAAAAATTATTGAATATTTTCTTTTCAATTGTATTATTAAAAAAGATATTTGATTAAATTCAATTATGTTCATTCTATTTTAAAATTTTTAACTTTTTATCAAAAGATTTTTTTGGATAATAACACAATAGTAGATCTCAATCCGCGCAACCGCGCGGGTATTTGTTTTCATTTGTTTTTATATAAACATTTTTTTTACTTCTAAATTGGTATATATTATCTAAGGTGTGTATATCGAAAATGATGATTAATTATTATATAGTATAGATTAATTATTGTTAGAAAATGATAATTTTGTTATTTTTAAAAATAAACTCTATAATTTTTAAAGTTAACATCAATAATATATAAATAATTAACTTATACTATTACAATATTAAATTATATAAGTTTAATTTAAACATGTATTTTATTATAATATCTATAAATCCAATGGATCATCTAATTTTTATTAACCCAATAAAAATTTCTAGTAAGCCCAATAATGTTATTAATTATTGAAAAATGTAATGTCATAAATTGTATTAGATGGTCCATTTTAAAATATCACACATGAAGTGAAGTCAGGACTTATCTTTTAATATATAAGATGTGTAGGAATTATTATATATATATATATATATATATATTTAAACTATAGATATTTCTTATTATTAATTTTAAATAAACAAATTTAAATATATATTTTTTATTTTAACTAATTCATATTTTATTTATCAAGAATAAATAATATCAATTATTTTAATTTTGTTTATGAGAGTTCAAACACTAAAATATCATTTCAAAAATAATAATATAAGATAGATTATTTTATATGTTTAATTTATTGTTAAACTAATGATATTAGGTTTTTAAAGATAAAAATGAAGTTTGACCAAAATATAAAAAAAAAATTGAAGAAGTGAGTGCAAAGGCGGCAGGTAGCAGATAGATAGACGCGGTCTAGAAGAAGTACTATTTGGAAAATTGACGTGGTTGATTATGCAGATGAGAGAGAGAAGAAAGACATATTAAGATATTATATTTATAAATAAGTATTAATTTGTAAGCTTTCTAAATTTTGAGTTGATTTGTCTTAGAGGCTAAGGCATTGTGGACCAGACCAATTTTGTTTTAAAAAGTCACACAAAAACGCGTTGACGAATGAGAGAGAGAGAGTGCTAGGTCTGTGTGTCAGCTCATTCAAGCAAAGCAGGTTTGGAGAGAGACTGTCTACGGCGGTAACACGTAGTATTAGATTGTAGTACCCGGAAGCTTCTATTGGGCTATTTTAAAGCCCATTATGTTTAGTATGGACTTTTTCTATTTAGGTTCATTTATCAGGCCTAGTCAATAGAGAGAAAAGCAGAGAGAGTGATGTTCTTTTCTTTCTTTCTTTGCTTGCGACCAAAAGCCTCAAATTATTAAATTCACATCGAAGGAGGGAAAGATGGAACCGCAACTAACGGAGGTCTGGCAGCAGTTCAAGTCGAGAGGTTCAAGGTGAAGATGTATGACCAGGATGATGATGTAGCAGTCGAAAGTAGTTCACGAAGTGCGACATGAACTACGACTACGAGGCGAGTGAGTTGAGAGAAGAACGAGTCATGTTCTTCTCATGAGCATTGTATTAATAAGAGAGTTAATGAAGTAAAAAGGTAAGTTTTGAGGAAGAAGCAATCGAATCTTGGAGAAAAGAGAGATTAGCTTATTCACTGAAGAACAAGAAATGGAAAGTTTCCGTCAAAGTTAGATTTGCAATCCTAGGATGTTCTCCGCATATAAAAAGGAGGTCTAGGTGTTGTATGAAAACTAACACACAGAGAGAGCTTTTAGCAGTAGAGGTTTTGTACGTCCGGAGAAGGAGAGACAAAGCATCTAGGGGTTAGAAGAATAAGTAATTCATAGACTGTCTTAAATTTGTGAACGTGTAAGACTAGTCAACAAGTCAATGTTTGTCTTGAACTTGCTTGAAAGATTGTTTTTATAAAGAACTTTGTGTACTTTTAAAAGGATTAATCTAATCGTATTTCTTGAGAAGAATTTTCCCTGTACTACTGTGTGTTCTACTTGATATAGTTTGCTTATCTTACCTTAACACAAGACGCCGTTTACAAGGAAGGATTTCGATACCCTAAACCCTACGGCCTGCACTAATCTCTTGTCTCACCTCAAGGGTATCGGGATTCAACTATCTGTTTAATTTTCTACAATATAGAAAATGTTACACTTGATTAGGGTTTATAGATCAACATAGTGGCTTAGGGTTTACTAACTGGTTTAGAACCTAACTTTAAACCCCATTTTTAATGTAGATTCTGCCATCTTGTTGTTTCAGTTTCTTTTGACTAAGTTCACGGGTCCTCCATCTCTGTTTGAGAGTACCCTCAAATGCTCGAGTTGACTATTGCTCTTTCTCTTCTGGATTTGACATTTGTATGAGAATCTTGTTTTATACCCACCACCTGGAACATTTCCTCTCTCATACACATCATTATGTTTTTTTGGAGACTTTTCTGATTATTGAAACTTTCAGGGGAGCATTCTCTCTTGTTCTAAGCGAGAACTAATCGTGTGCTGAGTGCTAGGCAGACCGCACCCGATCAAACTTATGTCTACTTAATGGAACCATAAGGTAAAAAATGCACAAAGATCTTCATTACCTCATCCCCCATGATTTATCTCATTCTTGTCTTCTGTAGAGATGAAATAGCTTGGATGCAGTGAGAAAGCATATGATCATTTCTCATTCACCAAAAGAAGTGAAATCATATCCAGTGGATTTTAGCTAATGGTTACTGTCTCTCGTGCTCTGCAATTCAATTATTTTTGGTGTTTTGTCGTCTGGTTATAATGCAAACTTAGATATCACTTCACATGATCCCATCTTTTAGCCTCTATCAAAAAGGCAACACACCCATTAAATGGAGTCCGTGATTGAATTTTTATTCCTATGTAGTCTGTCCCCACTTCTTGTATTGTATTCACACTTATGTAGTGTGTGTGTGTATGTGTATTATTCTGTATTCATTCAATTTTTTTTTTTTCAAGAAAGGGACAAGAGATTGAAAAATTGTTGAGAAGTTGTTTTCTCTTTAATTATCAAAATGTTAAAATAATCATTCTCTACTTTCTGCTCCATTATTTTCCAACTAACAGTTTCCTTTATGTTATTTTCTACCTTTGTATTTTGTTTATAATTGAGGCCATCATTAACGTTTAAATAATTGTTATTGGTTGATAGAAATATATTATCATGTGGCCTAAATGCATTTCTACGGGTCGTTATGTTGGATTTGTCGGCTGCTTTTCAGTTTTAAACTCTCCTTATAACCAGTCACAAGCTAATGTTTGACAAAAAAAAAACCAGTCACAAGCTAATTAAGTTTTTTTCATAAAATTTGATTCGCCCTGAAATAATTAGCAATTAAAAGGAAAATAATTAAACTTGAGAAGAACGTATGGAATGTGTTAAAGAGTCTGCAGTGGCTCCACTTGGATCTCTCTCTCTTACTTACTCAAATATCTTCCTCTTCCATCTTTCTCTCTCTCTTTTTCTCATCTCATTTAAATCAGAACAGAAAATGGAGAGCTCTACATCTTTAGCCATCGTTCTTCATCAGTCTTCCAATCATGACGAACTCTTCATGCAGCAGACTCTTCAATTCTCACAAACTCTCAAGGTTTGATCCTTCTCTCTCTCTCTCTTTCCTCAACCATATACTTGGATTTTTGATCTTGACTTGTCTTTTTTATTCATTCAAGATTCATCTTCTCTCTTGTTTGTTCTTTTAAGGATTTAAAGAACTTGCGGAAACAGTTGTACTCAGCTGCTGAGTACTTCGAAACATCTTATGGCAAAGAAGAACACAAAGAAACGTAACTTATCTTTCTCTTTGTTTAGATAAATATTCTGTTGTGGATTTTCTGAGAGGAAATGAATGATGTTAGGGTGATAGAGACGTTGAAAGAATATGCAGCAAAGGCAGTAGTGAACACAGTGGATCATCTTGGTTCTGTCTCTGATAAATTCAACTCTTTTCTCTCTGATAACTCTGCCCATTTCTCCACCACTCGTACTCGTTTATCTTCTCTCGAACAAGTAAGTAGTAATCACTGAATCATTTGAAACGCTAATGACGAGAACACAACTCTCAGCCTCTCACATTGTGTCATTGTGTTGTAGAGGATGAAACTATGCAGAGAGTATATGGGTAAGAGTGGGACTTATCAGCATTGCTTTCGCATTCAGTTTCCTCCTCACCATCATAAGCGTTACTTCTTCCCTCGTATACCCTATAAACTTCTTTTTTACTCCCACCAAAATTAATCCATTGTCAGTCTGATAAGCTTTTATCACATATATATTCTTGCATAAAAGAACATGGACGTGGCACAAGTTTCGCGGCAGGAGATGACTCACATCGGTTCAAGAGTGGTAATCTAAATCTGTATTTTTATATCCAACATTTTTATATGATTTTTTTTTTTTTTTTTTTATGAATATCTGAGTCCTCTTCCTGATCTGTCTGAAAGCTGTTCGATCAACAATACTAGAAAACCACCCAATTACTACTACTACAAGGTAGAATCTTATCTTGATTCTGATGTACTTCTTCTTCTGTATCTCTCTGGTTTTAATTGTTTTGTAATCCGGATTACTGGTTGGTCGAATGCAGGAAAGCTAACAAGACAGGAAGCTTCTCCTTCTTACCCATCATACAAAACAATATCAGCAACAGAACACCAAACAGTACAGGCAACTAAGCAATGCTATCTCTCTTGTGTGGCTATTATCAGATTTCAGACAAAGTAAAGTGTGTGTGTACATATTGCAGGTAAAAGAGAAAACTCTCCAGTGAGATTTTCTCTCTTACGTTCAGGATCTCTACTAAAACGTTCAAGCTCTCCAAGCCAGCCAAGAATGCTGGTATTGTATTTGAATATATTCGTATACCTTCCACTTTTCAGCACTATAGTAATTTTCTGATCTGTGTGTTTGTATGACATTGATTATAAAAAGGCGTTGTTACCGGAACCACAAAGAGCGATATCTTTGTCGACAAGTAGAGAGATAGTGGAGATCAAGCAAAAATCTTCACTGAGAAAGGGGAAGAAGAGTCTGATGCTCAAGGCACTGATGAGTATGAGCAGCAAGTCCAAAAACTAAATCACTCCCTTTGTATTTTTATATTTTATAATGCCCATCCTTACAAAAACAACATGTGAATTGAGGAGAGAGTAATAATGGTCATCCTCAATCTTCTTTAGATTCTTTGATTGAAAATGGGTTTGTTGAATTTTAATAGAAACATACAGAAGTTTGTTCACTAGTTAGTTTCTTCACTTCATTGTACACTCTCTCTAGCTAGCTTTGACTTTAGACTATAGAGCCAATTAATTAACTACTTCCAGTTGATTGTGATCTTCAATAAAATGAATTTATTTATATAATTCATTATTCATTTTGTACCTAGTTATTATAACAAAAACTCATCAACCAACAAATTTGGTACCATTGCCTATTCTTTCAGTCTAATAACATGCTTACTTGTCAGATTACCTTGTTCACTCTCTGTAGTTTTCACTTCAGACTATAGAGTCAATCAATTACTTGTAACTGACTGTGATTTGATCTTCAATGAAAACAATTTATGTAGTGGTGTTTCAAAAAAAAAAAAAAAAAATCCAATTTATGTCCATTTTTATTGTGTTCCTTCTAACAAACTCATCAAAATATTTTGGTACCAATGCTCTAATCTCTATTTTATTTCTTTACTATTTTTTCACTTGTGCGCCAATATTAATAATAAAATATAATTAATTTATATACATTTTCTAATGATATATATTCAAACTATGATTTATTATGTTTCCTTTTTTTGTACAATTATACACTTTAACATAAATAATATCTATTTAGACATCTCTTTGTTTGTACATGTATACTATATTTTTTAACAGATAATATTAATTATATTTACAAATAAATTTTTATTAGTATTGTAAAAAAAAATTTTCTTATCAATATTTTAATATAAATTTGATTCAACTAAACATAAAAAGTAAGATAATTTTTTTTGTTGTTTTAAATTATATTTAAGAACATGCATGTATACATTTAAAATTATAATCTTAGATAGATTTTTCTATCTATTTATTTTAATTAAAATTAAAAGATATTTATAAAATTTCTTGATATATAAGAAACTAATGATTTCATGATTAAATTTTTATAACTTTCTTAAAAAATTGTATACATTTTTGAAAATTTTAGTAATGAACTTCTATAAATTAAAAATGTATAATTAAATGATATTTCGAAATTTGTAATGCCATATTTGAATATATTTATTTTAATGATGATTTATGAGTTATTACCATATTCTAAAAATTATTTCAAAAATATAAATCAATATTAAATGTAATATATGAGTTATTACCATATTTGTAATGCCATATTTGAATATATATATATTAAATGTAATATATATATATATATATATATATATTAATGATGATTTATAAACTATTATCTTATTCTAAAACATTCCAATTATAAATCGACATAAATGTAACATATGAGTTATTATTTTTTTAAAAAAAATTTTACAAAAAATAAATTAACTTTTAATGTAATTATCTATGTCATATTAATCTATTAACCATGTCATCAATTTTAGTAGACATGTCACATTATATTTGTGAAAATGATTGTAAGGAATACATGTGACAAAATCATTTCTCAAATAATGTATAGGGGATGTTTAAAATCTATATAGATTTTTGGGTGCATATTGAATTTGTTACATTGTTATAAATATTTGTATTATAATTTTATTTAGCTGTATACTTGAATGACATGAAAATGAATTTATGTACATAATGTTCAATTTGATATATATTTTTCAAAGTTATATAATTATTATATATTTATTATGTGAACATATGTACTTGACATACTCTTATTTAATTATTTTAAATGTGTATCTCATAGTATAACATTCATATTTTTTTTGCGTTTTTTGTTGTAATTTTATCTATATTTTATCAAAAGTTTCCTTAAGTGGTACCATACATAATTATATTTTAAAATATAAAGTTATAAGAGCAATCTTCTCTGGTATTTTTGAGATTTTTTTTTGTTAATAAGGAAAAGTGAAATACTTCCATAGAATTCGTCTCTAAAAACACATATAAAATACAATTGCAAAACTAACCTCTGCATTGACCAGAAGACTTTCGGGTAAGTCTTATACTACCAGATGAAGTTTTCTGATAGTCAGATCTGGAAAAAAATAATTTTATAGCCTCAATCATTGAGATAACTTGTTGAAAAACTGTAAGTTGTCTAAAAGAAGTCTATGGAAGTCTTCTGGTATAGTTGATTTTAAAAATAATTATAAATTTTGTAAAAATTATTTTGATAAGTGAAAAATTGAAATCATATAATTATAAACAGTTTTAAGTGATATAAATTAAGATATAATAAAATTAAATTATTTTCAACATAAATACGTGAAATTAGTGAGTAATGATATGATTTGGTTTAGGGTTTGGTAACATACGTTGTAGTATTGTATGTATTTGTATGGTTAGATTTTGACAGTTTAAATGTCTTTTTTTGAAAAATTAAAATTTTACTTATATGTGTTTAGTTCTTTGTATAGTACTCCTGGGAGAATTAAGGTCTTGCTTGAGAATAATCCTGACGTTCCTTCTGTGTTCTCTAGAACTAAGGTATATTCAAAAAGTCTCCACTTTTCTTACTTCCAATCAAAGGTTGAGCTATGAAAGTTGCAGCCTTTAGTGTTTTCGTTAACTTTGATCTATGAAAGTTGCATCCTTTAGTGTTTTTGTTGAAGTGTCTTCAGCTTCTGAAGTTGAGACAGCTGAGCAGCAGTTAAATGGCTATGTAAGAACATACTTAATTGTCGAACTTATGTCGTTTATTGCATAACCCGTGGCTGCTAAAGACAAAAAAGTTGAAACCTTTGTGTTGTTTTGTTGTTCTTATTGCGTGAGCTTTGTTGGTTTGTTTGCAGGAGTTGGATGGTAGAAAATTGAGGGTTAACGCGGGTCCTCCTCCACCGAAGAGGGAATTTCCTTCTCGAGAGGACCTAGAAGCAGCTTTGGAAGCTCTAGTTCTGGATATGGTGGACGTGGAGGATCTGGTGCTGGTTCTGGAAACCGTGTATATGTCGGCAATCTCTCGAGGTGGGTTGATGACATGGTTCTCGAGAGTTTTCTTGGGGAGCAAGGAAAGGTTGTTGAGGCTAGAGTTATCTACGACAGGGACAGTGGTCGATCAGAGGGTAACTGAAATGTAACAGGCGCTTTGAAGCAGTTTTGTGAGAGGATGGCAGTACTAAGCTCTTCGCCTATGTTTTGTTGTGCCATGGATACACTAATGGTCTTTTTGAGAAACATATATTTAAGATTTGTAAGTGAATACCACGTTCTTGTCTTGACTGAAACATATAGTTAAGATTTGTCTTGTCTGAATGCCAACACATCAAGAATCTATACTCATACCAAAAAAGATTTTTATCATTCTACCCAGTCAAAAAAACTTAGTTAAACTCACGAAAGATCAAACATTTAACTAACATAGAAAACACTAAACCACATAACTTGATATTCTTTAAGTTACTTAGTATTTTTGAAAGTTAAACATCTCTTGATACTTACCACTCTTGAAAATTACAAATTTTACAATAATTAACGTAGAAGACTTTCCGAAATGTGTTTTAGACGACTTTCCGAGAAGTCTTCTAGACAACTTCGTATGAAGTCTTCTCTCATTAGCTAGAAACATTAATATGAAGGTTGGTAACCTCATAAATATTACCAATTGAAGTTATGAATTTCATTCAGTATCACAAATATTGATTAATATACATGAATTAATAAGAAAATGTTAGAAAGTCTTTATAGTCTAAAAGAAAATGAAAATTTATTAAACATTGACGCAGACGACATCCACGAAGGTCGTCTAGTAGACTTCTAGGAAGTCTACCATTTATGCTAGTTTTGCAATTGACTTTTAACCTAGACGACTTACATGGAAGTAGTCAATCTTTGTTTGTTAAATTAAAATTCAAGACGAAGAGAAGACTTCTCAGAATACTTAAATGTAAGTCTTATAACTAGAAGTAAAAATCGAAGATCATTGTTATCATCTCATGTGTTATGTATACATTTGGTATGTGGTTTCTTCAGTAGAAGTCTTCCAAGAAGTCTACTCATTAAAAGATTTTAACTTTAAAAAATTAATCACAGAAGATTCCCCATAAGTATTTCTCTCATTAGTTAGAAATATTAATAACCATGAATATTGGTAACCTCATAAATATCACCAATTAAGTGATAAATTTCACTTAGTAGCCTCAATATTGATTAATGTACATAAATTAACAAGAAAATGTTATAAAATAGTTATATTTTTAGAGAAAATGAAGGTTTAATAAAAATTGACGCAAATGACTTTCATAAAAGTCGTCCGACAGATTTCTAGGAAGTCGTCCATTTAGGTCATTTTTGCAATTTAAATTTTACAAAGAAAGACTTCCAGAAAAGTCTAATCTACAGCAAACTTCTTTGAAAGTCTCCTTTGAAAATACTGGCGTATTTTTGTTAAAAAAAAAATCTCGAAAATACCAGAGAAGACTTACATGTAAGTCATCTATGATAAATAAGTTAGTTTTGCATTTGACTGAATTGTATCAGAAATTTGTTTTTTTCCTGGATGAATTACATATAAGTCGTCTGGTAGAAAAATATATATTAATTATAATTAAACGACTTACATGTAAGTCGTCAGGCGGAAAAATAAAACTTCAATAGTTAATTTTTGTTAGAAGACTTCCATGTAAGTCGTCGTCTTGGGTTACTTTTGTAATTGAAAAATAAAACTTAAATATTTAATTTTATCTGGACGACTTACATGTAATTTTCCCGTAGATGACTTACAGGGAAGTAGTCTGAGATAAGAAAGGTTTGACCGCAATCATGGAATAAAATCTTGGAAAACTTTCTTGTAAGTCGTCTCGCGGAAGACTTCTGTGTAAGTCATCTACAAAAAAATTAATATTTAAGTTTTATTTTTTAATTGCAAAACTAACCCGATACGAGTTACATATAAGTCGTCTAGTTATAATTAAATATATTTTTTAAATATTCTACCGGACGACTAACATATAAGTCATCTAGGAAAAGTCAAATTGTTAACACAATCCGGTCAAATGCAAAACTAACCTACTTATCCTAGACGACTTACATGTAAATCTTCTCTTGTATTCTCGAGACAAAGAAAACTGGACGATTTCCATAGAAGTCTTCTCTAAAACACATATTAAAGTCAATTACAAAAGTAATTTATGAATTGAACAGAC
Organism: Eruca vesicaria subsp. sativa; assembly: GCA_932364175.1. NCBI lineage: Eukaryota > Viridiplantae > Streptophyta > Magnoliopsida > Brassicales > Brassicaceae > Eruca > Eruca vesicaria. The sequence goes on along the minus strand of CAKOAT010071488.1, from coordinate 57,661 downwards.
GACTTCCGTGTAAGTCTTCTACTGCCAGAAGACTTTGGCGGAAGTCGTCTAGCCGAACATATCTGAAAAATTCGATTTCATACCTTAAATTAGTGGAATATCTTCTTTAGCACACAGAAGTCTTCTCCAAGCATCCATAAGCTCAAACAAAAATGACTCACCAAGAATTGTAAGCTTGAATGGTTCTATGAACCATATAAATTTTAGAATCAAAATCTTAGGTTTTTGGATGAATATAAAGATAGAGTGAAAGAGAAGTTGTTTTTAGTTCATAAGAAAATGAGTGTAAATTGATTTTAGGTGCATTAAGAGCTTCTAATTGGTAGTTCATGGTGGTTGGTGTATTGATGTCAATGGCAATCTTGTAAATACTTGAAGATGATGAGGTTGAGAGAATAAAAAATCCATTTTCGTGAATAATCTGAATTTCTAGGGTGAATAGGGCAAAATAAAATACAATAAAACATGGATTAGTTTTAGAGTTGACTTTGAGTTTTAGATTACTTTCGAAATAAGCCCTTAAAAAATAAACAAAATGTTAATTTTTCTTTTTTGGTAATTTGCTAATATGTGGACACTTTCAATAATTTATAACTTGAAAATTTATATAATATTTATTATTTTGGAATATTTTATTAGTATATAACCTAAACCTAAAATAATGAATTTGATCGATATTCATAAGAGCTGCTAAAATTAAGAATATAACCATAATAAAGTGGATGTGACAATTAACGCCAAAATTTGACCGTTTACTCCTTTCACTCATGTGCACATGAAGATGAGGTGATAAATTTGGCAGCGTAACACTTAGCTTGCTAGTAACTGGAAATACATCATTTCATGTACCGTGTCTTACAATATAGGCAAAACTATACTATAGTATATATGATGTAGTATATGCACCAGAAAAGGTAAAGAGATTATTAACATAAGTGTTTATACCCCAACGCAATAAGATAAACAATATAAAAGTGCGGAATAGAAACGGCGTGAAAATGTTAGACTATAGTATATAGGAGACAAATGTATGATACTAAAACATATAAGGGCAATGAGGACGTAAAATTTATTTTACTATATGGGATATAGTATAGTCCACCGACGGCGCAAAGGAATAAAGTTTAGTTGCAAAAGGCATAACATGAGGGTCAAACGTCTATGTACAGATGCAAGAGGAGATCAATGATTCATGTATGAACAAACAATCATCCATCTAGGTGGAGGTGGCTATAGTTGGTACATATGTACACTTACGAACCAAACCATGTATTGGAACGTCATACCTATTAGACTAGTATATACTGTGCATAGTATAGTATCAATATAACAGCCCACATGACAATGCAAGTCCTTTCCGAGTGGAGAAAAAGTGATCAGGCATTGGGATATCAGGTATGAAAATGTGTTGTTTGTAGGCAGATGAAACATAGAATAAAACATGTGAACTTCAACAGCTTCCAATTGGTGGAATATACTATAAATGAATGTAGAATGCAAACAAAAATATCGTATAAATAAGATAGTATAGTAAAGACATTCCAAAAATTAACATAATCCAGCATAACATCTGAAAGGACAAATTTTTTGACAATATAGTAGATAAATAAAGTTTAATTTAGGTAGATTTCACCCACATCATCTCTACATATAATATAAGAGGGAGGGAGGGAAGGAGGGAGGGAGGGAGGGAGGGAGGGAGGGAGAGAGAGAGACAAAGTAGTAAACTACTTATGAGAGTTGGATTTTGTGTGACTATACTACACATTATTATATTATAATATAGAATACTCAACACAAACAAATATGCTTTTCATTTATATGAATGACCATAACCAAATGAGGGTTAACAACCATACTATAAGCCAAGTTTAGTTTTCTCCCAATAGTGCAGTTACAAAACAAAGTTTTAGGATAAGAGAGAGGAGACAAACATTATGCATGGATTTTTTTTTATAAAATACAAAAGTTAACTAATATATAAAAGGAATGGAAGATGAAAACAAATGACACAAAATAACTCACTGCATAAATAGTTCGGATTGAATCTAGAAAATGCTTCAAACGTATGTCTTTGCTATGATGCCAAAGGAGGTTTCTGTGAAGGTATAACACCAATTAAATTGTTATGTCACATTGAGTTCTAGGATAACAACCGTCACAACACATGCTAATCCTGGAAACACCCACAATAGAAATCAATCACTAAGGCAAAGTCTCCAATTTCATAACAGATTTGTTTTGTGCAAACACGTAACATAGCTCATACTTATGTGTTACCAACTGGCATGACAACAAATGGTGGAAAAACATTACTAAAGATGTAATGCCTGAACTTCGAGTCCACCAACTATTCTTTTATCACCTCTATCCAACGTAAATTCAAGTAGTTATTAATTCTGTTACGTGCACAAAAATATGTCTGACTGCCACACTATGAAGTATAAAAACAGTACTATAACAAACAGTGAAACCTCTATAAATTAATAGTGTTGAAAATTCACCAAAACTATAATTTTTTATTAGTTTATAGAGATTATTAATTTATCAATATACTAATTGAACCAAAAAAATCAATTTGGGACTATATAATTATATTATTTCATGGAGATTTTTATATTAATTTATAGAGTATTAAATTAAAGAGGTTATACTGTATGTGTTTGGCAAATGGTATATAATAATCCATTTATACCAATAACATATTAATAAATGTGATTGTCTTACTAACTGCATTAATCAACCCAAGCAAAACGAAAATCTAAATCCATAAAATACAAAAAGGGCCAAAACATATTACAATCTCTCATTATCAAGTGCCTATCAACCCAAGCAAGATTTAAAAATACATCACATAACTATACTATTTACGTTTCTCTTATAGTATAGAATACATCTTTTTCTCTCCCACCCAAGAACCCATAAAATTTTGTAGGAAAACAGACAAAGCAAACACAATACATGGCCATGTCGCGAATTCAGAACCAAAATAGAGAAAGAGAAATTTCCTTGGATAGCCCTTTTTAGTTTACTTTCACAAAAATAGTCCTCGAAGAGGAAAAATACCAAAATATTTTTCTTATTAAAGGATAAATATGCATGTATACCCTTGGGTTAACTAATCTAAACTTAGGATTTAGAGTTAAGGGGTATGGTATTGGGTTTAGGGTTTCAATTTTTTTAAAAAATAAAAAAATAAATATTACAAATTTCAAATAAAAATGGACTATTTTGGTTATTTTATTGAGGATTTTTTTGTAAAAAAAATTAATAATGACTATTTGAAAGAATTACCCATAGAATACAAAACTAAATTTTAACTAATTTTTTTTTGTCAAATTACCATTTCTGTCGCCTTGCCGATAATCTCCTACCAACCGGATCTTGTGGTTCCGATTTATTTTCATTCCTTTGCTTGTACTCTGTATTTTCTTGTGTTGTCTAGAAAATGAAAGTTTCTCCGTAACCCCGACGCACAATTGTAAAAAAAATTCCAGTTTCCAGGTTCAAAATAAAAAGACAGTTTTTAATCTTCTACGCGCAAGTTATGGTATTATTGGAATATTTCATAAAACTATTCAAAATTTATATGCTTAATTGTTTTTTGTTATGTACATAACACATAGTTTCCAACTTAAAAAAACCATGTATTTATTTAAATAATTAATTTAGTTGGTTTTAAATTCTATGAATATTGAGTTTAATTATAACTTCAATTTTTAACTGCATGTGTAGAGGATCCGGGTGATTTTGGTTTGGTCGTGACGGTCGGATATCCCAAATCAACAAAAAAAATTAACTGCATGCATGTTAGTGAAGACGTGGGACCTTGATAAAGGATGAAGGAAGACTCAAGAAGAGTGTGTTGGGCTGGAAAGAAAGCCCTACATTCTCTAGAATTCAGAAGAAACATGTAGAGTACGTGGAACCAACGGCCACGATTATTCTTACAAAAGACCAGATCTGATTGGCGGATTCTGTAGATAGTCGTGATATGATTGGTCCACGTCATTGTGGATGACATTTCTTCCGTGTTCTCTCATTAAAAAAGCGACTACTTCACCAGCACCCTTCGAGAACTAGACTATATATAAAAGCTTCTAAACTTGTTATTCTATCAAAGATACTTAAATAAAATACAAATAAAAAGAACAAGGAAGAGAAAGATCTAATACAAACTCGACTACTAGATACTATGGCGCGCTCATTCGGAGCAAACCGCACGGTTGTGCTGGCGATCATACTCTTCGGTTAGTCATTTTCTCATCTCTAAGTTTTGATCTTAGTGTCTGACAATGTTCTTGTTGTGTTCTAATCTGGACTCTGCATTGATGTTTTGATCGCACAATTTAACTAAGTTGGGAATAGGTGTTCACTATAATTGGGAGATTTATGTTTACATTTTGACAGTGTATTGATATTATTATACTTCTTCAGGATGTATATTAGCGACGTTTTCCACTGCTAAAGAAGAGTCCGCCGCTAAGTTGGGAACTGTGATAGGGATTGATCTTGGTACCACTTACTCTTGTGTCGGTGTTTACAAGAATGGCCATGTTGAAATCATTGCCAATGACCAAGGTAACCGTATTACTCCTTCCTGGGTTGCTTTCACCGACTCTGAAAGACTCATTGGTGAGGCTGCTAAGAACCAGGCCGCTGTTAATCCCGAGAGGACCATCTTCGACGTCAAGAGACTTATCGGCCGAAAGTACATTTCATTCCCTTTATTTTTTTCACCTTGCATGCATATATGTTGGTTGCTATAATTCTTTCCTTGTGGCAGATTTGAGGACAAAGAAGTCCAAAAGGACAGGAAGCTTGTACCTTACCAGATTGTTAACAAGGATGGCAAGCCGTACATTCAAGTTAAGATCAAGGATGGTGAGACAAAGGTTTTCTCTCCTGAAGAGATCAGTGCCATGATTCTCACTAAGATGAAGGAGACTGCTGAAGCTTACCTTGGCAAGAAAATCAAGGACGCTGTTGTCACTGTCCCAGGTTAGCTTCTGCTTCATCATGCCTTGTGGATATGTATTTACACCGTTTACTGATTTTTTTAACAAAAAAAATCTGGTGGCAGCTTACTTCAACGATGCCCAGAGGCAGGCTACAAAGGATGCTGGTGTTATTGCTGGTCTCAATGTTGCCAGAATCATCAACGAACCCACTGCTGCTGCTATTGCCTATGGTCTTGATAAGAAGGGTGGTGAGAAGAACATCCTTGTCTTTGACCTTGGTGGTGGTACTTTTGATGTCAGTGTCTTGACCATTGATAACGGTGTCTTCGAGGTTCTCTCCACTAATGGTGACACTCACTTGGGAGGTAAACACCACACATGCTTGTTCTGTATTATTAAAGTTTGTGTGAATATTCATTCATATGATGATGTTTTGTGATATTGTGCAGGTGAGGACTTTGACCACAGGATCATGGACTACTTCATCAAGTTGATCAAGAAGAAGCACCAAAAGGACATCAGCAAGGACAACAAGGCTCTTGGTAAGCTCCGCAGGGAATGTGAGAGAGCCAAAAGAGCTCTTAGTAGCCAGCACCAAGTCCGTGTAGAGATCGAGTCCCTCTTTGATGGTGTTGATTTCTCCGAACCTCTCACCAGAGCTCGTTTCGAGGAGCTGAACAATGACTTGTTCAGAAAGACCATGGGACCCGTGAAGAAGGCCATGGATGATGCTGGTCTACAGAAGAGTCAGATCGACGAGATTGTCCTCGTTGGTGGAAGCACCAGGATCCCAAAGGTCCAACAGCTGTTGAAGGATTTCTTTGAAGGGAAAGAGCCGAACAAGGGTGTGAACCCCGACGAGGCTGTTGCTTATGGTGCTGCTGTCCAGGGTGGTATTTTGAGCGGAGAAGGCGGTGATGAGACCAAAGATATCCTTCTTCTTGACGTTGCACCACTTACTTTGGGTATTGAGACCGTTGGAGGAGTGATGACAAAATTGATCCCGAGAAACACAGTTATTCCGACCAAGAAATCTCAGGTTTTTACAACATACCAAGACCAGCAGACAACTGTCTCCATTCAGGTCTTTGAAGGTGAGCGAAGTCTCACTAAGGACTGTAGGCTGCTCGGGAAATTTGACCTTACCGGAATCCCACCGGCCCCAAGGTTTGTATCTTTAGATCTTTACTTAGTAAAAAGAAATCTTGAAAACTAATATTACATAGTTTCGTGTGCTTGGGGGATTACTAGTTTCGGTTCCGAACCTGAAGTAGTTAAAAAATAAATAAAGAAAGTTGAAAATGAAAAAATAATAAAACTCTTTGTTTGGCAGGGGAACACCTCAAATCGAGGTAACGTTTGAAGTGGACGCGAACGGAATCCTGAACGTGAAAGCAGAGGACAAGGCGAGTGGTAAATCAGAGAAGATCACAATCACAAACGAGAAGGGACGTCTGAGCCAGGAAGAGATAGACCGGATGGTGAAGGAGGCAGAGGAGTTTGCAGAGGAAGACAAGAAGGTGAAGGAGAGGATAGACGCCAGGAACAGCCTTGAGACATACGTGTACAACATGAAGAACCAAGTAAGCGACAAGGACAAGCTTGCAGACAAACTGGAGGTGGAAGAGAAGGAGAAGATAGAAGAAGTGACCAAAGAAGCCTTGGAGTGGCTTGACGAGAACCAAAACTCAGAGAAGGAAGATTACGAGGAGAAGTTGAAGGAAGTAGAGGCAGTGTGTAACCCGATCATCACGGCTGTTTATCAGAGGTCAGGTGGTGCACCAGGTGCAGGAGGAGAATCAGCGGCCGAGGACGAGGACGAGGACGAGTCTAACGACGAGCTCTAAGATGTTGTAACACTGTTATTTTATATTGTTGATTTGTTTGAAAGTTAAAACCGTTAGAGAGACAGCCTTGGTCAAGTTTTGAATATAAAGAAAGACAACTCTTTTCTTATTGCTTGGAAAATTGGGTGGGGGTCGGGTTGTGCCGTAGTTAGTTTCTCAGGCGTTCTTTTTTTTTTTTTTTTTTTTTTTGACAACGAACGGCTGATCTATTACTCAAACTTGAGGTGGTCTGGGAATCCAGACCGGAATAGAATAACCTACAAACACCAAATCTCGATAAAAGGATCGAGCAGTCCTAGCTAGTGAATCGGAAACACCATTCTGAGTCCTAGGCACATAAACAATCCGAAACTCGGGAAAGCAAATCTGCAAGGTAGCTAGCTTTTCCAGTTCCGTTGAGAAGCTTGGTCAGTCCTGTGGCTTCCTTAGCATTGATATCACATCCTTACAATCCGTCCCAAAGCTCTGACATGGCGAATGTTGAAGCATGTTCTCCATTGCCCACCGCAGTGCTTCCAGCTCAGAGTGCAAAGCCGACTCCACTCTATCAAAATTACGCAATCCCATCAGCTGACCTTTCCTCGTACTATCCTGCCAGACCCATCCACATCCGCTGTAAGGAGCCGTGGAGGTCCAAGAACCATCCACCAGACAGATGTCCCCCAGACTTATGGTCTGGTTGTCACCATCCATATCTATTTGAGAGGGTAATGACGATTGTTCATTAGCTTGATACCAGGCAAGGCATTCACTTTCTGCATATCTTGCTGTTTCCAAAGGGTCTCTATCAATTCCTTTGAACAATTTGTCATTCCGAGCCTTCCAAATATACCAAATTAGCCATGGAAAGGGATCCATATCTACTACCGGTCCATCTATAGCATCCTTCCTCCAAAAGAGATAGTCCATATTCGCATAAGTGCTCTGCAAGGGAAATAAAGACGGGCTAGTGGGTAAAGACGACAATGCCCAGACTTGCATTGCCGGAGGGCACATGAAGATAGCATGTGTAATCGATTCCTCCGGTTCCCCACAGCGTGGACAATAGTTATCACATCGCATATGGCGATAGTTTAGGATGCTCGTAACAACTACCTGACTCGATATTATCTGCCACATAAGATGGCACATCTTCTGAGGAGCTCTCACCTTCCAAACTTGCGATTGTAGTTTAGTAATACTAGGCTCACTGACTACAGGCAATTCTTCCCTCTTTAAAATATTCCGTGCCACCCAATATCCAGACTTAACTGTATATTGTCCATTCCTTGTATAGCTCCAGCATAATGTATCTCTCCGATGTGTCGAACTGATTGACATACTCCTTATGAGAGGTATATCAGCAGCACTGACGTACTGCTCTAGTCTTCTTATGTCCCAGGTCTTTGTCTCTTGATCAATGAGATCACTGACTCGCATATTTGGGTGTAACACCGGTGCAGATGGGATCGCCGGTCTCGCAGGTATAGTAGGGATCCAAGGAGCCTCCCATACTTTCACCTCATACCCCGAATGGATCTTCTGTCTGATACCCAATAACAATAGTTCTCGTGACACCGAAATACTAGACCACACATATGATGGGTTACTACTTGAAAGCTTGCACAAGGGCGAACTTGAACGATAGTACCGACCCCTCATTACACGAGCAACCAAGGAATCCGGATATTGACTCAACCTCCATAATTGCTTCGCCAACAATGCCAAGTTAAATTCATGAATTAACCTGAAACCAATCCCACCTTCCTCCTTTGGTAAGCATACTTTGTCCCAAGTGGACCAATGGATTCCCCTTTTTGGTGGATTAGAGCTCCACCAGAACTGTGCAATGGCACTAGCTAGGGNCGAGCAACCAAGGAATCCGGATATTGACTCAACCTCCATAATTGCTTCGCCAACAATGCCAAGTTAAATTCATGAATTAACCTGAAACCAATCCCACCTTCCTCCTTTGGTAAGCATACTTTGTCCCAAGTGGACCAATGGATTCCCCTTTTTGGTGGATTAGAGCTCCACCAGAACTGTGCAATGGCACTAGCTAGGGTGTCACATATTTCCAAGGGCAAAAGAAAGCAGGACATGACATAAGTCGGCAGAGCTAGCAAGATCGACTTAATCATAACCTCCTTTCCACCTTTTGATAGCCACCTTCCTGTCCACCCGTTAACCCTGTGTCTTAGCTTATCCTTCAGAAACGCAAAAAGCTTACATTTGGACCCGCTTATATCCTCTGGAATGCCTAGATAAGTGCCCATCCCTCCTTCATTCTGAATACCAAGCGTGTCTTTAATTTCTTGTCTGACCCCCTGTCCAATCCTCTTACCAAGGAAGATTTATCGAAATTAATACATTGACCAGAGGCTTTTCCATACTTCTTGACCACCTTCATTACTTCTTCACATTCACGGGGCTCCGCCTTACAGAAAAACAAACTATCATCAGCAAAGAGAAGGTGAGATACCGATGGACACGCACGTGTGATACGCATCCCCGTTATCTTTCCTTGGATCTCTGCGTGATTTAGAAGGCTAACGAGCGCTTCCGTGCACAGAATAAAAATGAAAGGGGACAGAGGATCCCCTTGACGTAGACCTCTTTCTGGGACAATGTTCCCTCTTGGCTGTCCATTCATCAAAACCTTATACCTAACAGAAGTTATACAGCGCATAATCCAAGTTATCCATACTTCTGCAAAACCCATCTTCCTCATGGTGTCCTCAATGAAGGACCATTCCATTCTATCATACGCCTTGCTCATATCCGTTTTAATCGCCATTCTCTTATTCCTTCCGCTGGGTTTAGTCCTTAGGGCATGAAACAGCTCCTGGGCAATCATAATGTTATCAGAAATCTGCCGTCCCGCAACAAAAGCCGACTGAGTTTCTGATATTCTATCTGGAAGAATCTTCTTTAACCTCTGGCATAGGACCTTAGAGATTATCTTGTAGCTAACGTTGCACAAACTGATTGGGCGTAGCTGACTCATCTGATCCGGCTTATCAACTTTCGGGGTAAGACAGATGTTTGTTTCATTTAAACCATTGGGTATCTCTCCTTCAAATAGGAATTTATTAACCATAAGAGTTAGATCCTCTTTGACAATATCCCAAAATTTTTGGTAAAAAAGAGCAGTCATTCCATCTGGGCCAGGGGCTTTCTCTGGATGCATGGCAAAAAGAGCCAACTTAATCTCCCATTCAGATACTGGCGCTGTGAGAGCTTCAATATCCATAGGTGTGATGGTAGTAGAGACTTCTGATAGTGCTTCCTCTATGTCCTCCGGATTTGAGGACTGGAAAATATGTCTAAAATAATTGGTAGCGATGGCTATTAATCCTTCCTCGTCCTGAACCACATTTCCATTTTCATCCAGAAGTTGCGTGATCCTGTTCCTTGCTCTTCGCTGCTTCGTGAGAGTGTGGAAATTTTTTGTATTTCTGTCTCCTTCTCGTAACCAAAATACTCTACACTTCTGCTTCCAAAACAACTCCTCTGCCTTAAGGGCATCAGATAATTCTTTTAAGGCCGCTGCAATCTCCTCCGTAGTAGCATCGTCATTTGAAGATAACTGATCCACTTTCTCTTTTAATTCCTCCACACTCCTCTCAGAGTTGAGGTTATGCTGTCTTTTCCACTCACTCAGAGCCTGTCTACAGCTTGCAATGTGCTCCATTATGCTGGCTTCCGGTGGAAGATCCGGTGACTTCCAACCTTCCAAAATCACTTGTCTGAGCTCCTCATTATCCAACCACCGCTTATCAAACTTAAAATTCTTTGATCTCCGTGGTCTCTTTCTAAGAATCTCAGCTAGGATCGGACGATGATCCGATCCCCACATCCTCATATACTGCGTCTTCGTATGAGGGAACTTATCATGCCAATCCTCATTACCAACAGCTCTGTCCAAACGACATCTAACTGTAACCCTCCCTGCTCTTTTCCCAGCCCATGATAGCGAATTTCCTGTGAATGGAAACTCCAACATTCCACAGTCACTTAACANACTGCGTCTTCGTATGAGGGAACTTATCATGCCAATCCTCATTACCAACAGCTCTGTCCAAACGACATCTAACTGTAACCCTCCCTGCTCTTTTCCCAGCCCATGATAGCGAATTTCCTGTGAATGGAAACTCCAACATTCCACAGTCACTTAACATTTGTCTGAAAGGCAAGAAAGAGCTGTCTGTGCGTTCACGACCTCCCTCTTTCTCTTCAGGGCATGTAATCTCATTAAAGTCTCCAATCATGAACCAAGGTCCAGTTCTGGTTGTTGAGAAACGCGTAAGACGTTCCCATACTAACTCCCTACGTTCTAAAACAGGGTCTCCGTAAACAAACGTCATGTAAACTTTTATTCCATCAATGATTGCCTCAATGTCAATCATTCTGTTATTTGAAAATAAAATCTTAACTTGAAAATCATCCATAAAAAACAAAGCTAGACCTCCGCTGAGACCACGTGGCTCAACGGTAAACAAACGATCAAATCCTAAGTCGGCCTGAATGTCTTGCAACAGCAGCCTCCTATTCTTCGTCTCAGAAAGAAACACAAGTCCTGGGCGATGCTTCTGACACATCTCCGTAAGGCGTCGAACTGTGAGGTTGTTTCCTAGCCCTCGACAGTTCCAACTGATTGTCTTCATTGATGATGGTGGGATGAGTTTTTGGACCTCATCAAACCATCATTTTTTGAACGAACATCCCTACTCTTCTTGATTACATGGCGGCTATGTCCCTGCCTTACGTCACTGGAGCTTGTCTTAGAGCGATGTGAATGAGGTCCTCGACGAAAGACATCAAGATCCTTGTTAGACATGCCCAAAGAAGCATTAAGTCTACCACCACTCCGGGTTTGACGTGAAGACTTGTGCCCCTGACTGGTGCTCTTCGCCACCACAGTTGATACTTGGATAGTACTCTCTTCAGCCTCCCTAAGTTCCTCTCCAAGTAGATCATCGTCGTTTGCATCGTTGTATTCATACTCCATCATGCTAGAGTGATGTTGTTCCAAATTATCCATGTCATTCAATGCACCAATCATTTGCTCCGTGTCATCTATTTCTTGATCTCTCAAAGGCGAGAAAGATAATACTCTTGGTGTACCTCTGGGCCGAATTGTGACATTGCTTTCCATTGGAAGAGCAGCAGCGGATGGAGTTACAATGGCACTCGCGATCCTTCTCTGAACTTTGCTGTTACATTGATCATCCTTCCCAACACTCGGAACAACTAGCTCGATGTTTCGTGATTGTGGAGATGGCTGGGGTAAAGAACCACCATCCCTTGCGCAGACATCATCTGAGCGGAGAGAGGGAATCGAAGGTTTTGCTCTCCATCGCTGATCGTCTTCTCGATAGTATGGTTCCGACTCCTTCCTTGCGCCTCCATGTCTACGTGAATTGTGACCCCTCCTCCTGGACACCCTACTCAAGTACTCCTCACGGTATCCATTAAAGTTCTGATTCCTAGATGTTACAGCTCTGTTGCTGCGTGTCCGGGTAACATCTCTAGACTGATAAGGCTCACGTTCCCGTGTGTAGGTATCACGGGAAGATCCCATGGAAAGAGAGCCGCCTTGTTGAGAATCCTGAGGCCGTGCTCGTGACGTACCATCAAGCCTGCTGTGTACTGACGATGGTGCTTCCATGCGATTAAAAACATGTTCACGTTCCCCGGCCACTTGTAAGCGCGCATGAATACTGCCAGAAGGGCAATAACTCTTTTCATGTGTTAACATGCCACATATGGTGCAATGTTTAAACAACATGTCGTATGTGATTTCAATAGTGACTCCATCTCCTTCCGGTGATTGTACCTGCCGTTTAAACTTCAAAGGCTTACGTGAGTCAATGTGTATTAACACACGTCCCGTGGACAGCTCGATCGTGTCAACATAGCCAAGTCTCCCCCCTATATCCCGTAAGTTCATATCTGTCCAGAGATGCAATGGCAACCCTACAAACTGAACCCAAAAAGGGATTATCCATGGATAGTCATCATGAACAATCGGTTCCCATCGAACCAGCACAAACATGCAAAAGTTGTAGTGGAAGGGCCCTTGTCGAAGAACAAAGTTTAGATCCTCTTCCGTTGTGAAGTTAAGCAGAAACTTCCCATTACCTAAATCGTTCGCAACGATTTTATCCTCCATTTTCCATTGTGCTGTCATTGTTTGGATGAGCTTCTCAACCTTTTGCTTTTTGGGGTTAAGGATCTTGCCGATTAAGGACAGACGGAATTCCAGTATGACATTAGCAGCATCATGATTCGTCATCTGAATAGGTTCATCATCGTCCTGATAGGCCACACCTTTCCCTTTCACATCTGCGATATGAGCAGATCGGAAACGAGCCATAGAGCCCATCGGAAAAGATGATATCGTAGTCGTAGGTAACTGTTATCGCGGTGAAGCCGTGGAAAACCACTAAGGTTGATCAAACCAGAAGCACAGATCCGAGGAGATTCGTGCAATAACGAAGGAAGACGTCGAATTATGGATCGCGAAAGTACGGCGGAGACAAGACGGAGACCGGAGCGGGCACAGACAGACGACACAGATCGTGCTATGCTGAGTGATTGTTTGAACACCAATGGGGATTCAAACAAGGGTGGAGATCTTCGACGTGGCTTTGATCGTAATACTGGTCTCCTCCCTGATCAGACGTAGCTTGTCGTGGCTTTGATCGTCTTTTGAAGACACGAGATTACGGTGATGACTAAAACCAGAACCTGAGACGGACACAAATCAACGACAAAGATCGTTGTATTGTGTATGGTTGCTTGAGAACCAGTAGGGAATCAAGCAAAGGGTGAGATCTTCAACGTGACCTTGATCGTGATCTTGATCGCCTCCATAATCGCCCTGTTGCGGCTAGGGCTTTTTTGTTTGTGTCCGGTTAGTATCAGTTAAGGCCAAAATTAGGCGTTCTTTTCTTTTTATTGGCAGAACCACAGTTAAAATATATAAGAGTTGTTTGATAAATGGTACTTAATATTATAAAAACACATAATTTTATTGGATCTAGAAATTTATATAGGGGCCAAAGTTTATGCCTCAAAGAGAGAGATAATATCATAATACTAGATGATAATCCGCGCAGAGAGTGAGAGAATATTCAACATTTTTATGTTAATGTATTGATATTACGAATAATCTAATTGTTACAAATATTAGATCTAATTATTTGATATCAAACAAAATTGTAAATATATATATATATATATATATATATATATATATATATATATATATATATATATATATATATATATATATATATATATATATATATATATATATATATATATAATGGACGATTACATGTTTAATTGAAAATTTTGTGTAATTGGTTATGTGTCACTTAGATATATTTTATGTAAAAATATGTAATAGTATGCAATAATTTCAATCAACTAATTATGAATTTATGATAAAAAAAAACATATGAAATAGATTTATTGTTACAATTTTAAAAGGAAAATAAGTAATAGAAAATTAAAATATGCATGAAACAATTAATAAATTTTTTTTGATAAAACCAAAATGCCACGAAAAAGTCTTCATAACTCCTGATTTGCAATCCTATAGATAGAAATAACTAAGAATTAGTTTACCGAACAAAACATACCTGATAACGAAATGCACTAAACTAATTGATATATCTTTTTCTGAAATCATCAATTTCTGGAACATCATTGGGTTCAAAAATAATATTGGAAAACCCATCAATGTTGGTCACATGCTTCAATCGACCTTAAAATGAAAAAAAAAATAGGTGAGAAAAATATTAAGGGGATATCATCTCCAAAAAAATTCTATTATAAAGTAATACTATAAATTACCTTCTCTCCGATTAATTTTTCAAAGTTGTAACACACCGACGACAACATTTGCATTTGTAGAATTCCATAAGTTTTGGCAAACATGAGCAAGTGCTCCATAAGCAACACACTTAATCACAATGTTGCTGTAATCAATTGAAAAAAAAAATCATAACTAAAAAATACTGAAAACTAATTGAATGCATAACTTTTAAGTTCAGATGTGAAATACTTACTTCATGTTTACTATAAAGAAACAGATCTTATGGTCAATAAAACCATTGTTCCCGTTGGTAGGTTCTGTCATATACTCTTCAAGAAATCATACTCCTAATACAACCCCATAAATATTTGATATACACAAGAAAAAAAACTTAAGACAATCACACTCAAAATATTGCAGATTTACGGCTATAATTAAACTTGACTATTAAATAAAAGTAGATCGGATATAAACATACCGATACAAAATTTAGGATGGGCGAATCCATGGTAGAGGTCAAATAGTTTGAGTTTGCTTGTGAGATTAATTCGAGAAATTTTTTATGTTGTGAAGAAGGAAGTGATGAGTCGATTGATTATGGAGCACATATATTTATTATGAGAAGAGAAACCGTGTATGGCAACAAAAATTCGAGATTAATGAAACCTTCATAATTAAAACTCGTACTACCTATTAGTTGGCTTAACTTGTGCAAGAAGGTGTATACTAAGACTAACCTAAATTCGTTAGACACGATATCAAACCTTCCAAATATATGACCAAAACATTCAAAATGGAATATATTCGATTATTAATTGATTTGCAAATATTGAATCCATAATCTAAATTTCTTATATCAAACAATCACAACTTTTTGATAAAGACTACTAACCATAATCATCTCCTTAATAATGAACTGATATTAAGCCAATTTATTGCACCGAATATTATTACACTTTTAAACACAATTTGATTAGATGTGGAAATAACACATGAGGAATCAAGAAACCACATAAATGTCGTATGGCTTCACTAATTTAGCTTGTATTAGTGCTAATTTAGGAAACAAAATTCAAGGCGCGGGTATGAAAATTTAGGAAACAAAATTCAATCTCGTATGTGCGATACCATTTATATTGGATTCCTTTTTAAAAAATCTTGGATATGAAGTTAAGGGATTCCATCAAATTGATCGCAAACTTTATTTTTCAATTGAAAGTATACAATCAGTCAAGTTACTGTATCAATTTTTCTATTTTAATCCGTTTTATTTTTAAAGGATATCATCTTCTCCTAAATTAGTATAGCAATTAATTATGGTGTATACGATAATTTGGTATATGGTTAGTTCTCCATATCTTTGATTTAATTATGTAAAAATGATTACCTAAATTATAATTTATATTATGATTTCATTTATAATTTATGATTTTGGGAATATATTAAATGACATAAACTATAATACAATGCTAAAAATTCTTAACTTTTCCTTTATAATTTATAAATTTTCGTAATATATGCATGGAAATAAAATATAATAAATGACATAAACTATGATATTTGACTATAGAGTTAACTGGATCGAATATTTATGGAAAAAATCTTAACTATATATAGTTTTGGAAAGTATTATATGCAAGGAAATAAATATAGGAAATAATATTATTTAATTATAATTTCACTCCATACAATATTATTTTACAATGTCAACATTAACGTTGATTCATTAGTTAAAAGTTAAGGTTCTTAAGTTAAGGGAGCAAGAAATTTAATTTGGATTTCCTTTTGAAAGTATTGTACATTCAGTCATAAGCCAACTAATGGTAATTTTATATATATATATATATATATGTTTAGACAAATGTATATGTTTATACAATATTGTCTTGACCAAAAACACAACTAATGTTAATATTATATATATATATATATATATATATATATTTAGACATATTTTTTGTATAATATTGTCCTAACAAACAAAATTAATGTAACATACTAAAATCTCCTATAAACATATGTGATCTAAGAACCAAAAATAGTGACTATTTCCTGACCACAAAGAAATATCACATATCAAAATTTAAGAAAAGAACATGAATATGAACAAATACATTATAGTTTTACCATATAATTGATTATATTATCCGCTTATTACTGGACCAAAGAGACAAACCATATGAAACTATTAACTTATGAAATAGTTTATAGTGAAAAAACATAGGTTTAACGGTATTGAATTGTAAATACTCTAGTAAATAATGTCTAATTTTATAAATGAGTTGAGAATGCTTGTGAGATTGCCACATAAGTAATGGCAATTTTGTTAATCACATATAAAGATAAAGTTATTTATTAAAAGTACTCCTCAAATAATATATAAGGGACTAGTATAAGATAAATATGCAAGAGAGAGTTTATTATAAAGAATGAGAAGGAAAGTTGACAAGTTACAAATGAACGTTTTCACTAGTATACATAGAGAAATTTTCACTGTATAAATAGTGACATCAGACCCCGCTTTTGTTCATAAACTCAACAATTGAGACGTTTTTTTTCCGGTTCCTAATACTTCACATACATGCTTAGAACACTCCCCTTGAATATCGGTGTTGCTAATATCTTTGGTTTAATGTCTTTGTTGCCTCGTTAAAAACCGTTTAAAAAAAAAATCCTGTAGGAAAAATCATAGTGAGTAAAAAGAGTACAACTACGTTAGCTTTCCCTTGAATGAGAAGTCAGATTCTTCTGATGACACATTCCAATGTTATGGACATGTTTTCTAAATGCCGAGGTATGAAGTGATTTTGTGAAGAGGTCGGCTGCATTGTCGCATGATTGAACATATCTTACTTCAAAATTTTTATTCTTCTCGAGCTCTTGAGTGTAAGAGAAGAACTTCGGATGTACATAAATGCGATTGCATCCATAACAGGAGAATACGTTTCATCCTAATCAATTCCAGGTCTTTGAGAGAAACCTTAAGCCATTAGGCGAGCTTTATATCTTGTAATCTCATTTTTCTCGTTTCTTTTTTGGACAAATACCCATTTGTATTTAACGGGTGTTACATCTTTGGACTTGAGTATGATATGTCCGAATACATTTCGTTGATTAAGCGAATCTAGTGAACTTGAATTTCACCTTCCCATTTGATCTAGTCATGCCTGTTTTGGCATTCATATACAAACTTTGGCTTTGGATCTTTGTTTTTTTCATATATTTCCTTTGATAAAAGGTATTAGAAAAAATCATTAATATCATCCATCTCATTTCGCTTTGATATCTTCCTATTATGGACGTAATTGATAGAAATCTCGTGATTTCCTTCACATTCATAATGCCCTATATTGTCATTAGATTCCTCCTTCTCTTCTTCCGAAATATTTTATGTAATTTTGGTACGATCATGCTTTTCAGCTTCCTTTCATTTTTTAAATATTTTTATCCTTGAGCCAATGAGTCTACTGTGTTTCAAACACTTTCCTGATTCATGTGTATCTACTACCGTTTCATATTTTTGTGATATTTCAATACGAGTAGAAGTATTTGCAGCAAGAATATGTGATTTAGTTATCATTTTGGTATCAGCAAATGCATCAGATAGCTGATTTGCTATATTTTATTAATGCATGATACAGCGAACTTCTAGTTCTGACTGTTTCATAGGAGGATCAACATGTAATAAAGAAGGAACATTCCATTTGATTTCTTTTTTCTACTTGTTTATTGTCTCCCCCTAGAATCAAAAATTATTTCTCATTGAAATAACAATCGACAAATCGTGCCGTAAAGACATCACCAGTTTATGGTTCTAGGTATCTTATTACTGATGGAGAATCATAACCAATATATATTCCTAACTATCTTCGTGGTCCCATCTTTATACGTTATGGCGGTGGCGCTGGAACATAAACCGCATAACCAAAGATTTTTAGATGGAAAACATTTGGTTCTCTACCAAATGCTAATTATAATGGAGGATATCTATGATATGCACTTGGTCTTATCCGAATGAGCGCTCTTGCATGAAAAATAGGATGTCCCCGTACAAAGGTTGGAAGTTTTGATCGCATGATCAATGGTCTGACAATCAATTGTAGCCTTTTAATGAAGGATTCTGCAAAACCATTTTATGTATGAACATGAGCAACATAATGCTCTACTTCAATCCATGATACCATACAATAGTCATTACATCCTTGGGATGTAAATTCACCAGTGTTATCTAATCTAACTCCTTTAATTGGATAATCAGAGAACTAAGCTCTCAATTTTATTATTTGAGTAAATTTTGTGCATGCCATATTACGAGATGATAACAAACAAACAAACATGTGACCATCTACTTGATGCATCGATTAATAACATAAAATAGTAGAATGATCCACATGGTGGATGTATTGGTTCACCTTGGATTCGTTCCAAGATTTTGATGATTCTTTATCAGTTTTACTTGGTGATGGCCTTATGATTAATTTCTCAAAAGCACATGCATCACATGTCATTTTATGATTTTATTGAATGACCATGTGAAGTTTCAATGATTTTTTTGCATCATAGTAGTGCCTGGATGACTGAGACACATCAGGAGCTAAATTGTTAAGGGGTTATGCCAAGGTTGAGCCTATGACAATAGCGGAACCAAAAATCTTTCATCGATGCCCAGCCTCAGCTTGCAAAGCAAGTTGTATTTTTAAAACTCTATGTGATTATTTTAATTTAAAGCTTAAACTGTAGGAAATTGAGGAAAGTCACTGGATTCAATATAGACAGAGGCTGATACTGTGTCTCTTGCTCCAGGTGTACAAAGAAGCTTCAGCGAATTGTCTCATCTTTAATTTGTGTGACCTGCAATAACTAGGCCTGCGGATTTTGTCCTAACGAACCAGCTGAACCAAAACGAATCGAAATTTTTTATTTTTGGTTCAATTTTGGTTTTGAGTTCAGTTTGGTTCGGTAGAGTTTCAAAAATCGATTCGGTTCGGTTTGGTTCAGTTTATGATTATTATTTTTTTCCGAAAATATCCGAAATTACCCGAAAAAATCCAAAAATCCAAACCAAATTTAACCAAAAGAAAATAACTAAAGTTAACCGAAATTAAACAAAAAAATCAGATTTTTTTTTTAAAAGTATACCGAAATTAACCTAAAACCAAAATAATCGGTTATTTCAAAAATAATACCGAAAACCAAAAATAACCGATAACCAAACCGAACCAAAATTTAATTTGGTTAATTTCGGAAATGATTTTGAAAATTTTGGTTAATCAAAAATCGACGGTTTGGTTCGGTTCAGTTTCGGAAAACCGAAATCGCAGGCCTAGCAATAACACAAACGTTGTTGGTGTCCTCCGCTATTGCAGAACATCCAACTAAATTGCGATGATGTTCCATGCTCACACCAACAATTAACAAACTTTTAAATACTTACCGTGTAGATGATGCAATGGCATCGAGCCCAATTCTCGGAGCAGCAACAGAAAACCCACGGGAGTTCAAATAAATGGAGAAATTCTTGGAATTGGTTTTATCATGATAACATCAGCCTCCACCTGATTGTCACCTTCCATTCTCACTTTTGAATTTCAATGTGTTCCTATTTTGATTAGCTTTGTTATCCTCACTGCCACTTCCTTTTATAAGAAATGCAACTTCAATTTGTTAACTATTAAGGCTATGATTCCATAAACAAATAAACTTGACCTACATGTTGGAAAACGATGATTTCATAATAAGATATTAATAATGAAACTTAAAACATATACAAAGAAAGACAAGCTGTTCCCAGAAATATTATAACCTAAAAAAGAGGAACACAATAATATGCACTACTCTGACATAAACAATCTAAACATTCATGTTGGTCGTATTGCTTCCACTTTGACAATATTTTACTTATTAAGGATAAGGAGTTAGCTGTAGCACAACAAATCATATTAACTCCAACAATACTCTTATAAGCACTTCCTTCTAACACAAGAAAACTTGGAAAGGTTTCATACCCTAGCAAACTCTTCGTTAACTTCAATACCGCATAATTAGTTTAAGTCACAACTATCATTCTTTTCCTCTCCTTTAATATCATGACCACCAAGTCATACACCATAACCAACATCAAACCTACACAGCCATAAATATTCATACAAACATGAACCATAAAAAACATTTACACAAATTTATATCTTTGTATAAACTAATAGACCACATCCCGCCTGTAGGACGGGTTTCCCCTAATGATGTATATATATATATATATATATATATATATATATATATATATATAGTTAGTCATTGTTGGCTCTTACAAATGGTAACATAGACATTTGCCATGGGTCCATAGGTCCATAATTGTTTTAGTGTTATTTTATGGTTATAAAAGCTAATTTCACTATACGTTAATTTATCAAATAGTTGGTGAAATTATAATAAAAGTGTTCATAATAAATTAAACCTAATACAATGACAAATCAAAACAAATTATGTATGGTTCACGTTTTTCAGTTTTTCCATCAAAAAACCTAATTTTCATATAAAGATTCATTTTAAAAAAATTAAAAATTTAGTACCAAGAAGTTCTTGTGGTTCAATTTTTTAGAAAATGCAATGAGAAAATGTTGACGGAAATGTCTATAAAATGGTCCACATTTTATGTTTCGCCCCTGACGCTATTAAATTGTTTAAGACGGTCTTGTAGTTAGTTTGAGTGTGAGTACGTTAAGAAGAAAACTTAACAAAACATCTGTTTTTTTAGTGTAAAAAAAACATTAACCAATTTTTTATAGTGGCAAAAAAACATTAACCAATCGTGATTTACACGTTTTGAAAAAGAAATATAAGTATCTTTAAGTAATTAACAATTGTTCTTTAATTTTAATTGTTTATCATGTTTGGTAGTCAAGATTAGAGATATAGATTGATAACAATAAAATAGCATATAAGTAATGTGGTTTACTTCTTGAAAATTTTGTATATTTAGCATTTTATAATTGATATAAATCCGTATAAAATCTATGTGGAATAGAAAGTAATGGAAATTAAGTGTATATTGGAAATGAATATTCCCTGTTTATTTTAAGGAGACTCGAGATTTTGTTTAAATATCACAATTGATTTATGATTTTATGTTGGTTAATTAATGTTGTTAAATAAAAATAAAATCAGTGTGATGATAGTAAATATTAGAAAAAATCAGGGTTAAATACTAATTCTACTTCAGTTTTACAAGTATAAGATATTTTGATGATAAACGGATTTGTACCAGTTTCTTATATTTTAGTTTTGTCTCAGTGAAATTTTTTATATGGGTGCCTATATCAGGGCCGGCTAATTGGGGGGGAGACAAATGGTGCGTCTGTCCCGGGTCCAAACCCATGTCCCCCAGTATATTAATAGTTAAGGGGCTCAAAATTTTTTTAATAAATACATAATTATATATAGAAAATTTTAAAATTTTAATAAATGAACTTAAAATGGGGCCCAAAAATTTTTATGTGTATAAATCTTTTGTTCCTCACAAAATATTAATAATTAAATTTTAGAAATAAAAAATATAGAAAATATTAAATAAATATAAATTTAAAGGCCCGAAATTTTTTTTTTGCTCTAGGGCCCATAACAGTGTTAAGCCGGCCCTGGCCTATATTTTCACAAAAGAAAAATGCAAAACAACAAGGATTGGCCAGAAATACATTATAATTAATCGGAAGGAAGGTTTAAGAATTTGCATTAGAGGAAAAGAATAATGTGTCATTTCAAATCAACAAGCTACTTTCATAGTAGAATGAAACGTCGCTTCCATTGGATAGTAATCCAGTGATATTTATTTTTCAAAAAGAAAGAGAATTATGTACAAAGCTTTCTATTTATTTTTTGGAAAGAATTTTAATCTCTTATATATTAAAAGAGAAGCATTTTGCATTAAATGTTTTCACACCACCTTCTCACAATTTATTACCTTATTTACTACATTTTCACAATTTATTACCTTATTTACTACATTCTCACAATTTATTACCTTATTTACTTCAACAATTGTTTACCTTATCTACTTCAATTATAAAACACACGAGATACTTTAAAACTACAAAGTTCAATATCGCGTGAGACAAGTTCGGAGGCAAGTGAATTGGCTTGAGGGTCGATGTCAAAGTTCTGGAGTGTCGTTATTTGGGAGGTGGGACGTATCTAAGATGATGGATGTGAAGGGCAACGTACCGGAGCCCATGAACGCGATCTTGGTTTGGACATGGCTCGTGTGTAGCGTGAAGAGATTGAACTCAACCTTGCTAAGTTTGAGGTAGTTAGTGTACTGAGGGTAGATCTAAATGGTGAAGTGTGTTGTCTTCGAGAGATTCCAAGGCCGTATAGTAGTGGTGCTCTGAAAACTCTATATCTTCACTACGTAGGTTGGTGAGATTGGTTCTGTAGTTTTGGACTTTTGGGCACAAGCTATTTTCATATATATAAACACTGTCGAAAAAGCTAGGAAGCTAGCTTTCTTCGACTTGTGGTTCTTCGAACCACTTGTATCCATAGGCAATGACGTGAACATGAGCTATTGAACAAATTGTCGACATATATATGTGAAAGGTTTAACGCTCTTGAGATTGGAGATTTCGTTATACAAGTCGAGAATTTGCTTCTCGAAATGAGCCTTTTGGCTACCCGTCTCGAGACTAGAAGGAGATTTGGGATTGTCTCAACTCTTAATGGTGTTTATAGTAATATACTTTCATCTTACGTGTGTCCATGTCGTGTGGATGAAAAAAAAAACAGATATATGTTCCAAAAGTTATACGTATGAAAAAACGTTTAGTGAGGGTAGATCTAAATGGTGAAGTGTGTTGTCTTCGAAGATCCCAAGGCCGTATAGTAGTGGTGCTCTGAATACTCTATATCTTCACTACCTAGGTTGGTGAGATTGGTTCTGATGTTTTGGACTTTTGGGCACAAGTTTTCAACGTCGATATTTGTATCCATAGGCAAGGACGTGGACATGAGCTATTGAACAAATTGTCGACATATATATGTGAAAGGTTTAAGGCTCTTGAGATTGGAGATTTCGTTATACGAGTCGAGAATTTGCTTCTCGAAATGAGCCTTTTCGCAACCCATCTCGAGACTAAAAGGAGATTTGGGATTGTCTCAATACTCTTAATGGTGTTCACAGTAATATACTTTCATCTTACGTGTGTACATGTCGTGTGGATGAAAAAAAAAGATATATGAGACAAAAGTTATACGTATTAAAAAACGTTTATCAACCGGAATAATGTTTTCTTCATGATCTTTAATTGGAGTATTACTTTTTCGTCTTTTCCATTTAATAGCTCATAATTTTCTAACAGATGTTGAGGCATTACCTATTTAATATATATAGGGGATAACGCAACACCAAAAAACTGCGTTTCTATCAAATTTTCAGGGAGTTTCCAAAACGCTACATTTTAAAAACACACGAAATACTTTAATTAGAAAGAATTCACAAGACAACTTATTGAGTTAATTTCTTATGTAGACTGTAGTGTCCATACCGTCATGCTATTTCTTTCCAAGTTTGACATATCTGAGAATTCAGCTTTTGATGTAAGAGCTGAAGAAGTACCAGTTGATAAACTATCATTCCCATATTTTCCCTGACCCGCTTATATTGAACTTATCAGCCCCGAAAGCTTGATTACATGGTCTAATCCCACCTTCTCTTTCAGGTTATACTGATACTCTGCATGTTGAGGACAGCTGTAAAATAAAGAAGAATTAACCAAAAAATGTTATTAGTATATACTACTACTTATTTGCATATTCACGTCCATGATTGTACATGGTCCCTAACGATATTCATATTTACGAGAAAGCATGGTCACTAACGATCTTCGTCTTCACAAAGAAACCTATTTGACTTATTTTTTACTGGAAATATATAAAATGCAATTTTCTTGTACATAGCATGAACTTCCGAATATGTATTTGATGTAGTTTGTTTATACCGAGAACTCCTTTTTTTATTTGGTTAAACCATTTGGTTTGGACTACTCTTATTTCGAACCGACTACTCGGATAGAACCGTTGGTTTCGACTACTTCTTTGAATTGAAACAGTTAATGTTTTCTTGGCCGGTTTGCAGTATATGAATGTTTGGCAAGGTTTATTAATGATGATAGGATATTTTCTTTTATTTAAAAAGTTTGGTTTATGGCAATATTGACATTCTTGTGGTCGAAGTAAATTACTCACCAAGGCGAGGATCTTTACATTTCATTATCTTGTGGTCCAAGTCCATTAGGTTTATTATCCCATATATAATAAACGTTTTTCTCATCATTAGGACTCATAACCTAAACGAAAACCCAGTTATTGTTCACTCATCTTTCTCTAATGGCTGCGTTTACTGTTGTGTCAGATATGAAACCGTTCAAGTCTATGTGGAAGATTAGGGTAAAGATTATTCGTTTGTGGAAGCAGTATTCAGCAGCCGGTGGAGAAACAATTGAGATAGTTCTAATCGATGAGAACGTAAGCATCCTTTACTATTCACGTTAGTAATATTTAGTATGTTTAATGAACCTATATAATTGTTGACTATATTTGTTGCTTTTTGTAGGGTGTTAAAATTAATGCTACTGTGAAAAAAGATTTGGTTAATCAGTTCGATTCATTCCTTTCACAAGGAAGTTCAAAGATTCTCATCAACTTTTCACTAAACCCTTCTTGTGGATCGTACCGAACAACCATACATCCATACAGAACTGGTTTTCTGTCGACAACACGCGTAAGGAATTGTGATGATTTGCCCAATGCTCTAACTGGTTTTGAACCAGTTAACTACAGGGACATTCTTGATGGTACAGTCGGTACGGACTATTTGGTTGGTAAGTAACATAATTCCGGTGCTTTCATTTAATATAAGAATGTATAGTCAGATGACATAACTCATATCTTTTGTCTCAGATGTCATAGGTTAGATTGTTGAGGTGACTCCTATTGAAGTTGTATCAGCTAATGGTAAAGAAACTCATAAACTTACGGTAGAGCTTCGTAATGAAAAGTATGGCTCTCTTTATATTGTATGATTATTCATGATAGCAGACGTGATGAAAATGATCTAAGATATACATGTTTGTATATAATTTTAGGGATGAATGTCTGCCTCTGGTGTTGTGGGATACCTTTGCAACTGATATAAGTGATGGCATTGAAGAACGTGGTGAGAATTCAATCATTTTTGTAGTGGGGTTTGGGAAAATTAAAGTTTGGAAAGGTATTTAAGCTCATTCCTATTATTCATTTGTTTCAGTATTGAATCTTAGATTTTTAATCGTCTTCGTTGATCCCTTACCATTCCATTTTTCAACTGCAGACGAGCGTAGTGTGTCTAATGCGTATAACGTTTCAGACGTTGAACTGAATCCACTTATGGCTGAAGTGGCTGCCTTTGCGTCATTGTAAGTTTACTCACTTTTTATATTTCGGATTAATTTTTAATTAGCTTTCATTATCATTGTCTGAAACTTCTATAATTTTGTTGTTTTGATTTTTACAGATTGCTGAAGGATGAACTTGCATTGAATGGGGAGCAGGTAATCTATATTTATTTTGACTCTTTGCTATTCAGAAATGTTTGGTTTCTATACTTATTGTTGATATTACTTTATAGGTGGTCTCACTTATGTTACAAACATGAAAGGTGTTTCTGAAATTCTGTTTGATACACTACAAGAAAACGCTTGATTACCGACCAACAGTTACGACCACAAAATGGTGGTCATAATTTTACGTCTGTGTTACGACCAGTCAACAACAAAAAAGAGACTGGTCGTAAAACCGAAGTAAAATTGGGACCACAAATAGTGGTCGTAAAGCAGAAGTGACTTAACCTCCAATTTACGACCAAAAGAAAAAGTGGTCGAAAAGTAGAAGTTACTTGACTACGGAATTACGACCAAATAATTAGCTTCGCATTAACTACCAAATTACATGCACGTGGTAGTTTATTCGAAGTAACATAATTTTGGTCGTAAATAGGGGGTAATATTCCCCACCTACCATTTCGAAATTTGCCTATAAATACAATCTCATATTCCATTTTTTAGATACACCAACAAAAAAATAAACAAGATTGTCCAAAAAAAAACGAAACAAGATAGAGTAAAAAATGTCTCGAGATATTTATGAGCTTCGAAGTTGGATGTATACACATAAAGATTCTGAGGGAAGAGTGACATCGGAGTTCCTCAACGGGGCAGAAATATTCATGTACCAGGCCGGAAACACGTCTCTTACGAAGGAAACGGGTAAAATGTTCTGTCCATGTGTTAAGTGCAAGAATACAAAATTCGCTCTTAGTGAAACGGTTTGGAAGCATATAGTTAATAGAGGATTTACTCCACATTACTACATTTGGTTTCATCATGGAGAAGGTGATAGTATGAATGAAGCTAGTACTAGTAATCAGTTTGAAAATAATCGTAATAGAGAACAACATTTACCTTCGGAGGATCAGGTGGTAGATCATGATAGGATGCATGAAATGGTTACTAATGCATTTCGTGAAACAAATCCAGTAATTTCTGCAGAAGTAGAAAATGTAGAGGTGGGAGTAGAAAATGTAGAGGGACCTAACTTGGAAGCCAAAAGATTTTATGACATGTTAGCCGCTGCTAATCAGCCAATTTATGAAGGTTGTAGAGATGGTCTTTCTAAGTTATCATTGGCAGCTAGGATGATGAATATCAAAACTGATTATAACTTACCTGAAGTTTGTATGGANCTTGGAAGCCAAAAGATTTTATGACATGTTAGCCGCTGCTAATCAGCCAATTTATGAAGGTTGTAGAGATGGTCTTTCTAAGTTATCATTGGCAGCTAGGATGATGAATATCAAAACTGATTATAACTTACCTGAAGTTTGTATGGATGCATGGGCGGAGTTGTTTAAAGAGTATTTGCCTGAAGATAATGTGAGTGCTTGGCTTACCTTCAGAGATGATAGATGTCTGTATAGACAACTGTATGATCTTCTGGAGGAAAGATGCAGAGTTGTTGGAGTGTCGATTTTGTAAGAAGCCACGATATAAACCGCAAGGACGTGGACGAACTAGGGTACCGTACTAGCGGATGTGGTACTTACCTATTACGGATAAGCTGAAGAGATTATATCAATCTGAAAAGACTGCGGCAGCGATGAGATGGCATGCAGAACATACTCAGAAGGACGGCGAGATCAATCATCCCTCAGATGCAAAAGCGTGGAAACACTTGAATTCGGTGCACAAGGATTTTGCAAGAAACATTCGCAATGTTTATCTTGGATTATGCACAGATGGATTTAGTTCTTTTGGAATGTCTGGAAGGCAATACTCACTTTGGTCAGTCATCTTGACGCCATACAACCTTCCACCAGAGATGTGTATGCAAAGGGAATTCCTTTTCATGAGTATATTGATTCCTGGGCCTAAGCATCCAAAGCGATCCCTCGATGTTTTCTTACAACCTTTGATAGAAGAATTGAAAGAATTGTGGTCAACATGGGTGGAAACATATGATTGTTCAACGAGAACCAACTTTACAATGCGAGCCGTTCTTCTGTGGACTATCAGTGACTTTCCAGCATATGGGATGCTATCAGATTGGACTACGCATGGGAGACTAGCGTGTCCTTATTGTATGGGAAGCACTACCGCATTTCAACTAAAGCATGGTAGGAAGACGTCTTGGTTTGATGAAAATCAGAAATTTCTCCCTCTTAGCCATCCGTATCGACGAAACAGAACGTTATTCAAGGCAAAAGTGGTTGTAAGGGATACCACACCTCCTTATTTATCTGGAGAGGAAATTGAGAAAGATATCGATTACTATGGTGCACAAGAAACAGTCAAGAGAGGAGGTAATTGGCATACTCCTGCTAATATGGCTGATGGTTACGGTACACAGCATAACTGGCACAAGAAGAGTATATTATGGGAACTTCCATACTGGAAGGATTTACTGTTGCGACATAATCTAGATGTGATGCATATAGAGAAGAACTTCTTTGAGAACATCATAAATACATTACTGAATGTACCCGGGAAGACAAAAGATAACAAGAACTCGAGGTTGGATTTGCCTGGGTTATGTTGTAGGAGGGAGCTGCATATTAAAAGCGATGGGAAAATTCCAATTCCCATTTTCAGATTGTCAGCAGAATCGAAGGCGGCATTGTTCAAGTGGGTGGCATCAGATGTGAAGTTTTCAGATGGATACGTGTCAAATTTATCTAGATGTGTTGAGTTGGGACAAAAGTTTTCTGGNATATGCAATTGGATTTACAGGTATTGGAGCCTTTTTCAGGGATCTCAGCTCACGTACATTAACTGAAGATATCATCAGTCAACTTGATGATAATATCCCGATCTTGATGTGTAATCTTCAGAAAATTTTTCCGCCATCCTTTTTTGACGTCATGGAACATCTAGTTCTCCATCTCCCACACGAGGCATTGCTACGTGGACCGGTACATAACGGATGGATGTATCCGTACGAGCGATCCATGAAATACTTAAAAGGGAAAGCAAAAAATCATGCAAGGGTAGAAGATTCAATAGTTACTGGGAGCTTGAATGAGGAAACATCTCACTTTAATTCGTACTACTTTGGCTCAAAAGTCCGTACACGAAAACGGGTTCCGAGCAGATATGACGATGGTGGTGTTATTCCGACTTATATTGAAAAGGATGTTCCTGACATATTCTGTCAGATTGGACGTCTAGGTGGAAAACTAAAAGAAGTTTGGTGGTCGAGTACAGAAGATGCTCACAATGCCCACACATATATACTTCTTAATTGCGAGGAGTTTCAAGAATTTGAAAGGTAATTAATTATATAAGTTAAAATTACATGTTTGATGATATTTAATTAATATTTATCTATCCTTTTTCTAAAAACAGCGATTTCGTTGCACAAGTTGAAGAAGCTTTACCAGGAATATCAATTAATGATCTCAACAAAAGGAAAGAGCAACACTTTGTGCAGTGGTTAAAAACACAGGTAAACCAACATATATATAATTAATATATTTATATATATATTATGTTATTAATTTTTACTATGAATTAAACAACTTATATATACATGTACAGGTTAAGTATGACGATCCATACTATAGTGCGTGGGTTCATGAATTGATACAAGGTCCAATTGCTAAGGTGACCACAGCACCTATGTATTTCACACGAGGTTACACTTTTCACACTTGCGAGTATGGAAGTCGTCGAGCAACGGTGAACTATGGAGTATGTGTAAAAGGCGAAACAGATTTCTACGGAATCTTGCAAGAGATCATCGAGGTGGAATTCCCTGGATTAGTGAAGATGAAATGTGTCCTCTTCAAATGTGATTGGTTCTACCCGACGGTTAATAGGGGTATTCGGTATAACAAATTTGGAGTTGTGGATATCAATTCAAGACGGAGGTACAACAAATTTGAGCCATACATCTTGGCAGCTCAAGCAGACCAAGTTTGTTTTATTCCATATCCACGGATTAGACAATTTGGAATATCCTGGTTAGCTGCTATTAAAGTTACACCTCGGGGTCGTGTAGTGAGTGACGATGAACAACCGCCTTTGCAAGGAGATGCCGTTAACGAAGTGGCAGTGCCTAAACAACCTGTTGATGAAATTTTACTTGTTGATCCTCAAAACCTAGGATATGAAGATCTTCCAGATGACTTAGCGGATGAAGGCAATGAAGATGAATTTGAAGAAAATGATGAAATAGATGATGGTTCAGAAGATGATCATGACGAGTAATAACATATATATGTATTTTGTATTGTATTAATGTTTCTGAAGTTTTGTATTAATACTTAGAGTTTTAATATTTTAAATATTAAATAAGAATACTTTTAGAGTTTTAATATTAATACTTTTAGAGCTTTAATATACTTATGCAGTTTAGATGATATATTGAAGTTTGGGGTTTGGGGTTTGGGGTTTGGGGTTTCGGACATAGGGTTTAGATGATATATTGAAGTTTGGGGTTTGGGGTCTCGGACATAGGGTTTAGGTGATATATTGAGGTTTAGAGTTGAAGTTTAAGGTTTGAAGTTTGGAGTTTGGGGTTTGGGGTTTCGGACATAGTGTTTAGACAACTGTAGTTCCTTTTTGGTCGTTATATATATATATATATATATATATATATATATATATATATATATATATATATATATATATATATATATATATATATATATATATATATATTTTATATATTCGTCCCTTATTGGTCTTAAATTTGGTCCCTCTCTGGTCGTAAAACACAGGTGGTCCTAGACTGGTCGTAATATATATATATATATATATTTTATATATTTGTCCCTTATTGGTCTTAAATTTGGTCCCTCTCTGTTCGTAAAACACAGGTGGTCCCAGGCTGGTCGTAATATATATTTTTTTTTAATATTGGTCACCTTTTGGTGGTAACTCTTAGTCCCTCTCTGGTCGTAAAACACTGGTAGTCCCAGCCTGGTCACCTTTTGGTCGTAAACATTCCCTATAAATACCAAGTCCCTTTCCAAATTGGACTTCAAAACACAAACAACATCTCTTTCTTTAAACATCGAAACACAATTTTTTTTTTTAAAAAAAAACATATAATTTAGTTTTTGCCTAAGATATTTATAAAAATACCATAGACAAATTCTTCCATAGATTTGAAATATTTATATAGAAGATTTGTCTAAGGTATTTATACATGTCTTAGGAATATTTTTTGTAAAAAATATATAGTTTAGTTTTTGCCTAAGATATTTGTAAAAATAACTTGGACAAATGGTTCCATAGATTTGAAATATTTCTATAGAACCTTTGCCTAAGTTATTTAAACATGTCTTAGGAATATTTTTTTTGTAAAAAACATATAGTTGAGTTTTTGCCTAAGATATTTGTAAAAATAATTTAGACAAATGGTTCCATAGATTTGAAATATTTCTATAGAACCTTTGCCTAAATTATTTATACATGTCTTAGGAATATTTTTTTTCATGACTTTCTTTTGGTGGTAAATGGGATGTAATGGTTAAAGTTGACCTTCTTTAGTCGTAATCTAGAAGTAAATACTGGTCCCGAAGTGGTCGTAAATCTTGCTAGAGTCTTATTGGTCGTAAAGTAAAAGTAAACATTAGACCCTAAGTGGTCGTAAATATAAATAGAATCTAATTGGTCGTAATGTCGTCACTAGTGGATGCTGATTGGTCGTAACACGTGGTCCTTAAGTGGTGGTAAAGTGACTTTGGTCGTAATCTAGAAGTACATTACGACCACATTACGACCAAAAGGTATTTCCCTATATAAACTCGTCGAGCAGAGCTCACTTCATCGTTCACTACTACTCTCTCACTAGCCACCACTTTCCCTCTCTCCAGGTATTTTTTTTTTTTCGGTTTTCGTTTTAGTTTTAGTTTAGGTGGTTAGTTTAGGTGGTAATTAGATTAGGTTTGGAATTGATTTAGCACGGGATTAGATTATTTATATTAAATAATTAGTATTTAGTTACTTTTAAAATTATTTTGGAATTAATTGTTTCTAATCATAATTATTAGGTGGTTAGTTTAGGTGGTTAGTTAGGTGGTAATTAGATTAGGTTTGGAATTGATTTAGCATGGGATTAGATTATTTATATTAAATAATTAGTATTTAGTTACTTTTAAAATTATTTTGGAATTAATTGTTTCTAATCATAATTTTTATTTGAATATGTAGATATGGCCGGGAGAAAGAGATTAAGAAACCACGCAGCGAGAAGCCAAACTGCTTCTTACGGCGAAACATTTATCGGTTCGTCGTCGTCGGATCCATCAGCTAGCAGCTCTGGCACAGCCCGGGAGTTTGTCGTCCCTGAAACCGCGGCCCAAGGCACTCAACCATCTTATGTGCCTCCTCCTCCGTTTGTGCAACCGCAGCAGCCTCTTCAGTTTGACGTGCCTCCATACTATCCGCAGCAGGATCATGATCATCAGCAGTATCATGATCATCATCTGCAGCAGCATCATGATCATCAGCAGCAGCAACATCATGATCATCATCAAGCGCCGCAGCATCATGATCATCAGCAGCAGCAGCAGCAGCATCAGCAGCAGCAGCATGTCCCTCCTCCAGTCCATGAAGCTGCTCCGCCTCCTCCTCCGGGTGTTCATCCGGATTTGCTTGTGCCACCGGATGCTCCCTACGCTAGATACACGGTGGAAGATCTTCTCCAAATGCCGGGACGAGAAGGTTTACCCATCATCGATCCAGATAGACCACCAAACACTCTCTGGTCATTTTAATTATAATTTTTTTCATATATATATATGAAATTTTAATTATATATATTTTCATCTATAACATTCATAATCATTTTTTTGTAGGTTTCCAACAGATAATAGCTTGGGACGGAGCGTCGCAAACATCATAAGGTCGAAATTCCGGGAGCCTCATCCGAACTAGTCCCTTACACTGGACCACGTTCGGAGGACTTGGTTCAAATGCTTTGCGCTAAGTTATTTTCTTTCTTAATTAAATAAATTTATTTCACTTTTTAATTTCATTTAATTATTTAATTATTTCTCATTTTAATTATTTTTCGCAGCAAAAATGGAACTGGTCTATTGCGGTCAACGAGACAGTGAAGGAAGGGTTTTACGATAAGGCGCAAGAACGCCTTAAGAATATTGTGGGCGATTGGAAGGATAAGTGGAGGTTTGATCCCGATGTCAGAAAATGTAAACCGACCTACATCAGCGATCACGTTTGGAATGGCTTGACGGCTTATTAGAGTCTGCCGAAGTCAGTTAAGGATTCGGCCCGTTGCTCCAACAACCGAATGACGCGTGATGCTGAGGGTAATTTGGTCGTTGTGCCCCACACTTCTGGACAGACTTCTCAAGCAGGGAAAGCTCTACAAATTGTAAGTAAAGCTTTTGTAAATGTTTTTTTTTAATTTTTAATTTGTTTTTACCTTTTTAATAATTAAATTGTTTTATTGATATATTAATTAATTAGTTTAATATATTTAATTATGTTGTTCTGTAGGCTGCGGTGGAAGGAGCACCACCGTCTCTTGCTCGACTTTACAAGTTGACCCATCAGCATTCTAACGGGACGTTTGTAGATCCTCGAGCAGAAAAGATCTACAACGATGTTGAGGAGCAGATTCAGGAGGTCCAGACCCAGTTGACGGTGGAACAAGGGGAACCCGTTCAGTTATCCATCGTTGAACAAGACAAAATTTTTGAGAAGGTAATTAATTATTATTCGATTTTATAATTAATTATTTATATACTAATTAATTTAATTAATTTAAATTATTTTAAATGAAGGTTATCCCGAAGAAGAGGGGACGGATGATCGGGATCGGTACGGTGAACGATGTCCCGAGGGCTAGTGCTGAATACGCTACAAGACAACAAGAAGAATCTCAGCAGCTCCGAACCGATTTGACAACCGCCAACCAAGTCATTTCGACCCTCCGGACGGACAACGAGGCCAACAGGAACCACATTAGGGCCATGGCGGAGATGTTTGATGTTATGGCGGAAACAAACCCAGCCCTTGCGGAATTGTGGAGACCTCGACGTTCAACGATCTATCCCAACCTAACTCCAGAAGAACGAGTAAATGCAGAGCGAGGAGTCGATGAACATAGCACCCAGTTCTTCGCAGACATTAATCTTAATAATTAATTAGTTTTCTTATGTAATTTGAATATATATTTTTATTATGTTTTGGATATATTAAGTTAAATTTCTTTTCGAAATGAAGGATTTTTAATTAAATATTAAATTTCGTAAATTAAAAATTTTAAATTTGTGAATTTTAAAAGTGAAATTTTATTATATTTCTAGAGGTTATTTGGTCGTATTAAATAAACCAAACCGAAGTTATCTGGTCGTAGCTTTTACGATCAAGTTGTGTCTAATTTTCAAGAGTCGAGGTTATGTGGTCGTACAAGTTACCTCGATTTAAATACTATTTTACTTCGATATTGACTTCCACTTTACGACCAACTTTTACGGCCAATAAACGTCTAACCGATTGGACGTAACTTTACGTCATATCCACATCTAGAGTACGACTACTCTATTTACGTTTGTTTTACGACCAATTTCTTTAGTCGTAATATTTAAGTCCACAGTACGACCAAAAGTTAATTACGACGGGCTAGTTACGACTAAACGTGTTTCGTTGTTATGTGGTCGTAAAGGTCTATTTACTACCAAAGTACCTCTATATCTGTGGTCGTTATGCCCGCGTTTTCTTGTAGTGATACTGACATCCCAGAGATTCAGTTCTTCAAATCGCAGTAAGCACATTATACTTAGTTGGTTTTATAAAGTTGTGTAGTATATACACTAAAAACTTTGTTCTTCCTCATATATTGAAATTCATGTCTTTGCAGGATTCCAATCATCGATTTCTGAAGTTTTGAAGTTATTCTATCTAATTATTGATTGAAGTTGTTTTTATATGATACCTATTTATATTTAGACCATTATTTGTTTTTGGAAGAATGAGATTATGCATCTTTATTATAATGGAATTGAGTTTATTTTATTTATATTAGATTTCTCATCTTCCTTAACATAGAGACTTACCATAGTGAGGGCCTCTCCAAAAACAAATTTGTAATTAATTTTAGTCTTGTGTTATCACCATAAAATCAAAATCGCAATTTAACCAAAAAGACATTATTTATAATATAGATATATAATTGGACGATATTAAAACCCGAAACAACCAATCCAAAACAAACTAATATGCAAATAAAACATATATAATGTCTTCTTATCTTCAAAAATACAACAAATTTAATCATCTCATCCCGCGTAAGGCGCGGGCCTAATCCTAGTTCATATATGAAAGAGCAATCATTTAGTTTGTTAAACGGATTGCTTTTTGTGCGAGTGTATTGTCTGCTTGAATACTTTAAACTCAACTTGTGCAGATTTTTTATATCAGCCGTTTCTTGTTTATTGATGCACAAAGAAGAACCTTTCTTCTGTTAGAGGAGAAGAACTCTTACCGTCAATGTCATGGACTCATTCATGGATTGGAGAAGAAAGATCAGGAAGAGGTCTCACATTCGTGTCTCTTGTTACAACTTATATGTCATTGACAAATTCACAAATTCAAACCACGGTTAAGAGTGGTGGTATTTTTATATTAATGCCCAGTGTTTTTTTGTTTTGTTTTGAAACACATTAATGCCCAGTGTTTACACACACACAATAGTAATAACAATATTTCTGTGTCACTCACAGCTACACATATAGAACCAATAAAAAGAGACCCACTTTTCGGTCAACCTCTTTAAGGCTTAACGTGAGCTCCAATCAAATCAAAGCGTTCTACACTAACAACTTGGAAATGTACACTCTGCTTCAGTCTCTCTTTAGACCCGAATTGGCAAACCGTAGTTATGGAACACTCTGATCCTACCGTCCCAAGTTGCAGTCACAATTACTAGCCCCCACAGGTGAGGCGTAGAAGCGTTGTTGACGTTCTGGCACACGCTCCTTAATAGCCTCAGCTTGGATCTGCTGCTGGCCGTAGCTGAGATGGCTGCTGCAACAGAACCTGCTACTACTCCAAGCTTCTCTTCTGGCCACGTTGTCGCTCCTTTCACTGGAGCGAAACAATCCCTCACTGGCAACGGCAAATGAGCATACCTTTTGTCCAAATCAGCAATGAAACTGCAGACACTGTCCTCCTCTTTCCCCTGGCCTAGCCAAGGTATGGCAACAGAGACGTTGTCTGAGAGAAAACCCTCATAAGACCTGATAGTTTTTGGTTTCTGAGAAGCAGTTTTCTTGTTGGGTTGAGAGTAGTCCCAAACATGAATGCCTGAGTCCTCTATTGTTGAGACAATGTGTTTCCCATCCGATGTGAACAAAGCAGGGGTTGGGCTCAGTGTTGTTTTAAGACTTGAAGCTGCAATAAAAACAACAATAGTAATTTCAAAACAAACTCACACAAGCATCCACCTCAGCGAAGAGGAAGTAAATTTGATTAAAACCTTTCTTAAGCTTGCAGATTGTATCCACTCCACAGAGTATTCGGATTTGAGAATCAGCAGAAGTGACCATTAGTTTGTCTGAATCACCGGGAGAGAACTGAAAACCAGTGATCCTTTTGCTAGGAACCTTCTTCTTCGTCTTCTTCCCCCCATGTAAACTGATCTCTTTAGCCAGTTCCAGCTGGTTATCTGAGAAGAGAAAGAGAGTGAGGTTCAAAAAGATAAAAGCAGAAAAATATTTAAGAAAACATAGGTGAACTTGGTAAGAAAACACATTACCAATTGTATGGAAAAAGCGACATTCTCCAGTCATGGAACCTACAACAACACCTTTAGCATCAGGGCGATAGCACAAAGCTGTAACAATCTCTTTTATATCTGTATAGTCCACAACCCTGAAACGAGACACATCCCATATACGGACTTTCCCATCAGTAGATCCGCTTATAAAGTAATTGTCATCCACAGGATTGAATGCCACACAAGTCACTGTAAGAAGAAGGAGACAGAAAGTTAAGACACATACCAAAAGAAGAAGACAATCAGATAAGTAAAGAAACTCACCAAAACTCTTATGAGAGAAAACGCTGAGGCATTCATCAGAAGAGCCAACTCGCCATAAACGAACAGTCTCGTCCACTGATGATGATAGTAGAAACTACACAGCACATTCACAAGTTAATGTTAAATCTCATTTCTTATAAAAGTGAAAGCTTACTTACCCCTTTGTGGGACCAGGAAAGATCCAAGATTTCACCAGCATGTCCCCGGAACTCATGCTGAGGGGTTTCAGATATAGTAAAGACCTTTGAAGGCAACACAGCGCAGGTCGATTCTGACTTTTTCCTCAACAATCCTCTACTCTTTTCAATTTTCTCATTATTCTCAATGTTTAAAGGCTCAATCTGTGACTTATCATTCATCCCAAAGTAAACACAGTTAGAGCTGGAATCAGACTCAGCCAATTCAAACGTATTCTCTCTTCTCTCTTCTTCAGTGATGCTCCATACTCGGACAACACAGTCTTCACCAGCAGTGGCTAAGTATTCCCCATCGTGAGAAAACTTCATGACTACAATGGATCCATCATGAGCAGAGAACTCTTGTCCGATGCATAGAGACGAGAGCTCCTTAAACTGCTTCTTAAAAGACTGAACTCTAGTTAGTTGCCTCCTTGTCGATGATCCAAAAGACTCACCATCAGTGGTGGAATCTTCGTTTTTGTCAAGAACATGAGTTAGAACACCTAACTTCTTTAACCACCCTTTCGCTCCTCCCTTCTTAGGTGAATCCTCGTAGCGACTCGATGAAAAGCTCTGGAAATCTCCGGATCTACTGGAGCCAGACTCGCTCAGACCAGACTCACTCAAACCGGATCTACTGGAACAATCTCTGGTCAAGAAAATGCGATCATTAATGTGCTTGGCACGATCCAGACACGGTCCTTTGAAACGAAATGTATCAGACAGAGAAGAAGTTGACAAGGATGTAACAGAGGAAGACTGAGAGGACAGAGATTCATTCCTCAACAACTTCTCGTCTTCCTCGTGATCCTCGTGATCAGCAGTTTCAGAGACAGAGTTCAATGGTGGTTGGGAGACAGGAATAGTAACATCGTCTTGGGGATCAATGTGAAGGACGTCTCTCTTTTTGAAACTGAAACCCATAGATTGGAAAAACTTGTGACGACGGTTTGTAACACTGTCTGGATTCATGGTCCAGAGGTCTAGATCCCCTGTTGCTTGTACAAATTCATCTTCTTCTTCTTCTTCCACTTGGGAGTTGCAATCCGAAACCTCTTCACGTGCATCCGAGAACCAATCCTCATCGCTCCCTCTACTTCCCATCATCATCAGCTTCTGCCCAACAAAAAAGTCAAAATTCACCAAAATTTTTTAAAAACGGTCCACTCAAACAACACAAAGAGAGATTGTATGTACACTTACATGTCGATCAAATTAAAACCTTTTTTTTTCTTTTGGGGATCAAATTATGAACTTTCTAATAATGGAAAGGAATGGGTTTATCATCCTGTTAAAGATTTATGAAACCTTGCATCCATTCACGCTCTTTGACAGTTAAAAGACTCTTCACATCTCCTCGCTAGAGAAACTGCAAAAAGAAAAAGAAAAAGAGAGGTTTGGTTTTTATTTAAAGGAAGGAATTTTGGAGAGCCAGATTTTCGGAAATGTCAGAGCTTTCTTCGATTATACGAAGAAGAAACAAGGAACAAATATCCTTTTCCTTTTTTTTTTTGTCTTTTCTTCTTTGTATTTTTTTTTCTTTTTTTATTTATTTGTGAAAATAATTTGGAATTAGTCGTCCTCAACTAATAAATCACGAGCAGGTCAACTTACATCGTCCGGACTTGTTGCCCAACTTGCCCTTTTCTAATCCTACTTTCATTTCATTATACTTCTGTGCTTTTACTTCTCTTCCTCTACACTTTGAAATTGACATCTTCATTTCATAATTTTGACTTTTTCCTCTCTCATTTTGATTTAGTCATCGTTTTATTATTAATTATGCCGAGTGAGAGATGAAGAAATTATAGGCTATTGTGTGCGTCGTGAGCAACCAAGATGTATACATTTTTAGTGCCTAATTACTATATTGGTTACCTTTTTTTAATTCCTTGTTTATGTCATGTCAATAATAATCAAAGGAGCTTGAAGATATGATAATTCTTATCAGAACTCTAGCTCAATGCTAACTTTTTAGTGGCTAATTTAGTTTCTTCCCCTTATTTTTGATATATAATAAAAGTTTTGATTATTGTCTTGAGGGTTGTAAAACTTTGTAGTCAGGCTCTTCATTGTGTTTGTTGCTTCACCAGATAGATAAGAGGGTGACATATCACTTTTGAACCAACCAATTGTAAAATAACATAGATAAGTTGGTTCACATTAGACAAATAGATACAAAACACTACATGCATAAGTAAAATCGTTATTTATAAATAAAAGCAATCTTTCGATTCCAATCTTGATAATGAATAATCTTTTTTTAAAATAATCAGACGAGTTGCATACATTCCAAAGACCCTTTCTTACCCAAACTAATCACCAAATAAGAAACTGAGAGACCACCAAATAAAACAAAAAGAAAAATGAAATTTGATTAGAAGAAGCCCCAAAGAAACAGTATATATGCGATGGGATGAGAGTAACACATAAGCTCTGGGGTTGGGGGGGGGATTGAATGACTATGTGAGTGACAATGGCATTTTCCAGCATCCAAAATCTACTTGTCTCGCATTATACACATACCCTTTGTCTTGTCATTTGTCAAGAAGGCTTCTCCTTCATTGGTCTCCATTGATTCCAAATATGCGGACCTTGTGCATGTGCGGAAATTTGGCAACCACCATTACAAATACGGCCAATGTGTTGAGGAACAACATCGGATGTTGATAGTCGGTTGTGTGAGAAGCTATCAAGTACCTGCATGCATCAGATTTCATTCAGTAATCTCTTATCATTCATAACATTAACAGAGAAACCCTGGGATGCAAAAATATACATCTAACGTTTGTTCATTTGCACTCCCTAAAAACGCATAAGAAGAAAGTAGATTCAAAATAATAGGTAATCAGTGAAACAGATTGGAACAAAGGTCTGAATCACAAGTCAAGAATCAGAAAATCAAAATAAAGTCCGACTACGGAAAGAATATTCATGTCATATTGTAAGTCTTTTGTATAATAATGGCAATCAGAATGTGGTTGAATCTAGTAAAGTAATTGTAATTAATAGTCAGTCAATCATTAAGCTCTTCGAAAGCATCTCTGCATAAGCAGAAGTAAAAAAAAGGGTATAGAATCAGAAAGAAAGCATCTTTTTTTCCAACATCGGAAAATCACAAGGAGACAAAAGCACAAGATGGGCATACAAGGATCAAGATTGTCTTAACGTATCTATCTCTACTTAGCTAAAGTTAAAGAAAAAAACTAACAGAGAGACAGAATCTCTTGTCAATGGGCTTGGATCTCATGGGCATAGTGATAGGTCAAAAAAGAGGTAAGATTTGAAAGGAGAAGAAGAGGGAGGGAGCTTACAAGACAATGGGGACAACAGTGAGGAACTTGCGGTTGCGAGTGAGCTGTTTGCCGTTGTCAATCTGTTCCCACCAAGTCAACCTGTTGTAGATTCCTTGATCATCCCCAAACGGTGTTCCCTTCTTCCAGTGGAACGAATGATACGTCACCTTAGAAAGAAATAAAAGACAGATTGATTCAAAAAATCTATAATCACCTAACAAAAGAGACAGATCTAGATTAGAGATTTGAATATCAAAACGTACGGTGAAATGGGCGAGGTGTACGATGGTCCAGGCGATGCCAGGGGAGCAGTGGAAGAGGGAGAGAACGAGGAGCCATGAGAAGAAGAGTATGAGTATGTATGTCGTCCATACGCCTGGATACGTGAACCACTCCGTGTTCCTATTCACATCCGTCGTCGGAAGCGCCCTCACGTACATCCTTTTTTTCACCGGCGATGATGAGAAAGAATGGAATAACAAATCTCTCTTTTGTTGTTGTGTCTTGCCTTCCCTCGTTGGGCTGTTTATGGGCTTTTTCTGACAAGTACTCCCTTTTCTTCAATGCTCTTTTATGTTTAGAGAATTTTAAATTTAATGTGGAGAAATTAAATACGGTGGGTGGCTCACCTATCTTAGCTTTAATGATTGATGTCCAAATAATAAACAACGATTATCATTTACCGACCTCCACTTCTCACCGGTTGATAAACCACGACTTATGTTATATTTGGGCTTTCTTCTTGACATCTAGATAGGCCCATTTATCTCTCCAAGAAAGGGATTGGGCTTAGGACTATAGTACTAAACATGTTTTGTTTGTAGAATTTATAAAACGTTATACAACAAACCTATGTTAATCCGTTTTCAAAATATACATCTTTCAGAGCCAACATAAATTATGTTCTTTTGTTTTTTTTTTCTTTTCTCTGAAAATATTTATTCATACTGAAATACAAATATCTGATACATAAACTGATAGATTTCAACTTTCCAAGATATAAGAGCCCAAAAAACATGCAACTAAAACCCATATCGGAGCAACTTAAGAACACGACAAATT
Source organism: Eruca vesicaria subsp. sativa (assembly GCA_932364175.1). Lineage (NCBI taxonomy): Eukaryota > Viridiplantae > Streptophyta > Magnoliopsida > Brassicales > Brassicaceae > Eruca > Eruca vesicaria. The sequence continues at coordinate 15,910 of CAKOAT010071488.1, read as the reverse complement.
AGAACTAAGAAAACACAACTGCACTACACCACAGCAACCGAAAACCAACTACAATCCCACATAGAACAATTCAATGCAGAGGACCTTCCAACATAGCAAATGCAGTGATCTCGGTCAACCGACGATACCATCCACTTCTAGAACCTAAGACGACCCATTGTCTTCTCAACCCGGATCTATTACTGCCACCTATGGCCCGCCGAACGATACCATCCACACTAGTAACCAAAATCCAAGACTTCACAACCCGACAAGAAAGATCGCTTCATGATCTACACAACTTTCAGATAAAGTTGGGAATTTTGATAGATAGTTTCATAAGATATTGTTGAGAATATAAAAATTTACCATTTTAAAATGTTTATAGATTGTTAGTATTTATCTATTAAATATATTTTATTTAATAAAAGAAGAATGATATGTTAGGTAGTTTTCACAAATCGTTTTATTTTCCAAAATATTTTAAAATATGTGTTATCACTAATTAGTTATAAAATATTTTTTATGAAGAAACAATTAATGTTAAAATTTATAGATAGTTAGAATCTTTTAGTGGTAAAATTTGCTAATTCTTATTTGAAGTAATAGTTTTTCTTTTCGTACTTCACAATATTTTTTTTATTTTATTTTCTAAAAAAATATCTACATGGATATTTTTGTGTAACTATCTAGAATTTGATTCATACATACCCGTGCAAAATTAGCTTAATTTTTTTTATAAATTATTTAATAACGTTTGAAACATACATATATTTATATATATAGGTTATTTAGATTTTTTTTTTACGTTTCTACCAACCTATCCGATTCCGTAAGAATTTGACTCGAATCCTGTCCAAAATTTGTAATATCTTAACAAATTTTAAAATCTAAGAAATCTGATACCTGAATAAACCGATCTATAGTCAAACACATACTTGAATGCACATGTTAGAACTGATTATATAAAAAGAATAATCTTGTTAGCAAATTTGAATTCTTATACTAATGGAATAATTTTATTCAAACATGTGAAAATATTATGATTAACATGTAAAATAATTAATGTCGAATAATTGTGGTAAATATAAATAAGGAAATAGTTTGAAAGAGTGAAAATATAATGTAAAAAATAATAAACCATTTAAAACTAGTTAAATTATGTTTTATGCTTTTGTAATAAATAATGTTAAATTATTTTGAAATAAAAAATAATAAAGTAATTAAGAGGAGTAAAATAAGGAAATAATAGATGTGATAAATCTGTTGAAAATAATATTACATCTATTTTGAATTTCAGTTTTTAAATATAGATAGGCATTAGAAATTGGTTAGGATCTAATTGTTTGTATCTGTATTCAATTATTAAATTTATCTGAAATTTAATTATTAATTAGAGTAATCAGCCAAGATAGATGTACTTGTACTTTAGGTTTTTAATACGAAACAAAGTTGAAAAAATGTTAATACGTGTTTAATAATTTTGAATCCATAAAATCAAAATGAATATGGATAAGTGTATTTGGAAACTGCTTTAACGTTTATATATAATTTTGGTAAATGAAGTTGTTTCTTTTTATTTTATTTGGAAACTGCTTTAAGATTTTTCTTTTTAAATAGCATTCTGCTTAAACATTACTACTCATATATTTTATTTTGCCAGACACATAACTTAAAAAAGACTTAAAATTACACCCAAAATAAAAATACAATTGTAGAAAAGAGCTAAATTCGGCCAAAATATAATAATAATAAAAATAAAGAACAAAATAGAAAATTAGGTGTAAAGAGGATTAGATTCGAAGGAGGTATTTTTAAATTGAATAAAGGTGGGTAGATGATGTATTTGGAGAAGGACAGATCATTTGACTTTCCGATTTGGCCGCGAACCCCTTCATTATTCCCCCAATCCTCACCCCCCAAAATTGTTGAGATTAATTCCAACAAAATTCTCTCAAAAATATTTTGATAGCAGCAGCAGCAGCAAAAACACGAAAACGAAGAGATGGTGGAGGATCGATGGATGAGTTAAAGGAGAGGAGAGGGATACAGGAAAAATCGTTGGAGATGGGGATTCCCTTCGCCGCCAAACTCCGTTTCCGATCTAGGTTTCGATCTTCAATCGATTCTTACTGCTTCGCTTGTGAGGCCTTCTCCGATTGCTTCTTCTTTTTATAGCACCCTTTCTTCTTCCTCCTTTTTTCTTTCTTTTAAAAAAATTCTCCGTTCAAATCAGTCTCTCTTATAAACAAAACTCTCGTTTCCTCTTCCTCTTCCTTCTTCTTCTTCTTCTGTTATATAAAAATGGCTTTTGGTTCTGGAAATTCGGGTATGGAAGAAGAAGCTGACTTCGCTGACAAAGATCCTACTGGCCGCTACATTAGGGTACGCTTCCCTATTTCAATTTAACCTAACCTAACCTATATGTTTTTAGGATATTTTTAGCTAATAAACCTTTCCTTTATGTTTTTTTTTTTTTTTCTTTTTATGAATTAATCGGTTACCTTAGCTCTGCTTCCACCTAACTCAAACTAAGAAACCTAAATGTTTAGGATATTTAAGCATTAAGCTAGATCCTGCCTAGCTCTGCTTCCACCTAACTTGTTGTGTTCTTATTATGTGTCTCACTTTATTCTATATATCTGGAGAATAATAGGCTCAATGTTGCATTGCTATTCTATAATCTACTAATGAGTTTGTTTTCATTCTTATTTGTTTTGTTTTATTTGTTCAGTATCATGATATCCTAGGGAGAGGAGCTTTCAAGACTGTGTATGCCTTTCTACACAACAACTCTTTTTTTTATGCTTTACTAAAAGTTTTTAAAGTATGCTGATTGGTTCCAATTAAAACGAACGAATCAGGTATAAGGCGTTTGATGAAGTAGATGGAATAGAAGTAGCTTGGAACCTAGTGAGCATTGAAGATGTCATGCAGATGCCTGGTCAGCTTGAAAGGCTCTATTCCGAGGTTCATCTCCTTAAATCCCTTAAACATGATAACATCATCAAGCTCTTCAACTCTTGGGTCGACGAGAAGACCAAGACTATTAACATGATCACCGAGCTTTTCACCTCTGGTAGTCTCAGGCTGTAAGTGTATCTCTATCTCCTCATTTCTTCTGCTTTTTCATCCCCATTGGTTGACACAATTCTCTTTGAGTAGATATCGTAAGAAGCATAGGAAGGTTGACCCCAAGGCTATCAAGAACTGGGCAAGGCAGATTCTTAAAGGCTTGAACTATTTGCATTCTCAGAACCCTCCTGTTATTCACCGGGATCTCAAGTGTGACAATATTTTCGTCAATGGGAATACTGGAGAGATCAAAATTGGTGATCTCGGCCTTGCTACTGTTCTTCAGCAACCCACTGCTCGAAGCGTCATAGGTAATAATACCCATCTAACATCTTCACTTTTTGGACCTTTGGCAAATTTAACGATAATACTCTCGCTTAGGTACTCCTGAGTTTATGGCACCTGAGCTTTATGAAGAGGAATACAATGAGCTTGTGGACATCTACTCTTTTGGCATGTGTATGTTGGAGATGGTTACCTGTGAATATCCATACAACGAGTGCAAAAATCAAGCTCAGATTTACAAGAAGGTCACCTCGGTAAGTCTCTTGACTTTCACCAAAAGTTGTTTTTGAAGCTGGCCCCCTTCTCCTCTTTGAAACTAATCCAATGCATTTGCAGGGTATAAAGCCTCAATCTCTCAGCAGAGTTGATGATCCTCAAGTTAAGCAATTTATAGATAAATGTCTTCTTCCTGCTGCTTCTAGACCAAATGCTCTCGAGCTCTCGATGGACCCGTTCCTCGCCAGAGATGGAAGCAAGGACTCTGCTCTTCTTGCTTCATCAAGCAATCCTGTCAGACCACCACCACCGCAGCTTGACCATCTTCCCATGGATGTGGATCATCATAACGAGAATAAGAGCGTCTCCATCTGCTCCTCTCGGAAAAGCAACAACGAAGAATACCCCTGGTCCCAAACCATTGAACTTCAGAGGTTTGCAGAGAATAAAGAGTTCAGGTTGAGAGGAGAAAGGAGCGATGATGTCACAGCATCAATGCTTCTGCGTATTGGTGATTCATCTGGTTCGTTTAAAAGAAAAAAATTTATATCTAAAAATTCATTCCTCACAGTTTTCCTTTTGCTGAATCAATGAATTGTTCTGAACAATACAGGCAAAGGAAGAATCGTACACTTTGCATTCTATCTGAATTCAGACACAGCAACAGCAATCGCTGAGGAAATGGTTGAGGAGCTGCATCTAACAAGCCAAGAGGTTATAGTGATAGCTGATATGATCGATGACTTGATAATGCAACTTCACTCTGAGCCGACATCATCGAATCCAAACCAAACCTCTCCACATACAGCTGCCCGTGAGGACCATGAAGCAGCAAATCAGCTAACTGTGAACTCGAAAGACGAAGAATCAATGAAGTCAGGAATTTCAACGGACTATTACTTACCCTTCTCCTCAAACGGTAGTGCTGCCATGGAAGCTGGCCAGGAGGCAGAGTCGATGAGCTCGTTTCTTGATTCTTGCTCAATGATGTCAACTCTTTACATTTCAGACAACGAGTACCCAGAAGATCTCAAGACAGAACTGAACATGATTGAGTCACAGTTCAACCAGTCCGTCCAAGATCTGATGAAACTGAAGGAAGATGCTATAGAGAACGCAAAGAGAAAATGGATTGTGAAAAAGCAAAAAGGTGTTTGATCATCTCCTGATTTTGGTACTTATTCTTGGGTCTTCTCTCTCTCTGCCATGATTGGTGTAATTCAATTTGGTGTTTGGATATTTGATTTGATGTATTTTGTACTTAGCAAACATGAAATAGTGTTATTCGACTTATATTATTTTTAACAATTAAACACTCTTAAGAAGAAGAAGATCGACATGTTTTGGATATGATGGTCCCTCAGCGATCTCATCTCTTTAGCCTTAACCCATAACCCATCTTCATACCTTAACCAACTTTTATAAGATCTGAAGTTACATCTGAAATATTAGTAATACACTTTTTAAAGATTGGATAGCTGATTCTTTTGTTGAAATTAAACTTTTAAGTACTTCACTAAAGTAATCATTCTATTGCATCTCTAACCCCACTCCATAATTTACTGCAAAATAAAGTGGAGCTAGAGATGCTCTAAAAGCTATCCAAAAGCTATCCAGTTGCTTCATGATTGGTAAGGTTTAATGTGTTTTGATGATTGTGGTAATTATGCTTTGCACTGTTTTAAAATAAAACTCTAGATTCATTGATGAGCACTTATACTACAAAACCCTTCTAGTTCAGGAAACATCTAGTCAAATTTCTTGTTTGTTGTTCCTTTACTGTCTCAAAATTTTATTAGTTATTTGAACTAAATGGATTAAACAATTTGTTTTGCTGTCAATTTTGTGTGTGGATAAAGAGCAATTAGATATACTCCAATGGTAAAAAAACCAATGGTGGGATAAAAATATTGGTTTGAGGGTTCTAGTTTTGCTGATCTAGGTTTTAATCTCTGTTCTCTTAGTAAAAAGTTCGAACTTCAAATTTACATTAGTTTGGTATTCTTAACAAGTTAGAAGGTAGGCAGGTTTTGAACATAATGGTTCCAAAGATCAGATGCAATCTCATCTCTCAACCTTAAACCATCTTCCACTTCCTCTGGTGTAAATGAGCCATGTTCATGTCCCTGATTCTCCTCTAATGCCATTCCTCCATGTTCTTCTTCTTCTTCTTCTGTTTCAGCCATGAATGTATCTTCTTCAAACATCCTAAACACAAAATCATCAGGTTTCTCCAAGCGCACATAGTTGTGCAATGCACAAGCCGCAATCACCAGCTTGACTTGTGTTTGAAGAGGATAAGGAGGAGCTGATAGTAGGATCGGGAACCGTTCTTTCAAGGCACCAAAAGCTCTGTCAATTGCTCGATGCAACAACTTGTGCCGCTCATTGAACATCCCCTTAGGTTCTTCTTCTCTTGAGGAGTTAGTTGAAACACCGTCATAAGGCGCAATATAGCCTGGAAGATTCTGGAACTTATTGTCCACAATGTAGTATTTTCCTGCAAAATCATAAACACATAAATCACATCTTGTTCCTCAAGAAAAGCAAACAAAAGATATTATTATACCTTGAGGGGCTTGTAACTTGTTAGGCCGAGTCAAAGCAGCATTAAGAACCTGCTGATCAGAAGCTGAGCCTTCCCAACCAGCTAAGACGTACCGAAACTTGAGATCAAACGAAGAAGCTACTAGTACGTTCTGCGTAAGGACTCCACTGCTGTTGCGGAAAGGACCTTGCTCGTCGACTCCAACCATCACAGGCATGTGTACGCAATCAACAACACCAACACAGTCTTTGAAATAAGGATGGAACCTCTCTAGCTGTTGCGTATGATCAGCGTTGGGATTAGTAGTGGATTGAAAGAAATCGATGGAGATTGACATGATTGCGTTCAAGACATTGTTGAAATGGCGGCTGATTGTTTCGCCGGAGTATCTGAAGAGCTCTTGAACAGCTCGAGTGCGGAGGTTGTGACCGATGATGAAGAGGAAGATGGCGAGTTGCTCCTCGATCTTGATTCGGTTGGTGTGGCGTAGTAAGCCTCTGGTTTGGAGGATGTGGCAGAGCTTGTAGAAGACGGGCTTGTCCATTCGGAAGTTCTCGAGGCATTGTTCGTTGGAACCGTTGAGAATTTGGTATACGAACTTGTCGGAATCTGAAATTGGGACAATACTAGCTTCTTCGGGGACAGAACTCGCAAGAGCTTCCTCTTCTTCGCCGGAAATCATTATCTGCATAGAATGCACTCTATGTGTTTGACGGTATGTAAGCAATTACAAAATATTTTCTAACTATTTATTTCTTCAAACACTAAAAGGGCTATTTCTCGATTTATATAACCTTGATTTATATTTTGTTTGTTTTTCCTGAATTTTTATATAATTCAAAATTTTGATTTAGTTTTCTGATTTTTTTTTTTGCTTTTTATTAAACTTTATGATTCTTTAATTAAATAATTATTTTTTTTGAAAAACAATCTAATAAATTACCGTTTTTATATGTTCAACAGATCAATTTTTAACTTGATGAACAAGTAAGTCAGATTAAAGATTTTTTTTGTAATACAAATATCACTTTGAAAATTTAAAATAGAATATTTGTACTCCATACCTACAACATTTACCATATTTGCACTTCATACCTAATTTCCCCACAAATTTTTTCCCTCCATCATCACTATTTCCCCACAATATTTAGACATTTTCTTAATTACTACATTCTTCTTGTATTTTCAACCAATTCACCCTTTAAAATACTAATAAAAAAACTTCAAAATTTAAAACATCAGTAAATGCCACTTTCAAAAAATTTATGCAATTTTCCCAATTTTATTATACTGATTTTGTGAACATTTTTAAGAATTTTGTTATTTCAAGGAGACATGATGGTTTCATAAACAAACAAATAAGTATTTTGTTATTTCAAGGAGACATGATGGTTTCCCAATTTTATTATGCAATTTCCCAATTTTATTATATTGATTCACTAAAGTAATCGTTCGATTCAAAAATCAACACTAAGTATTTGATAGTGTTTGAGATGTAAAACGAGGGAAGAAAATAAAGTGGGCACCAATATCCTTAGAACACAACGATGTAATCAGGTTTGAGTTGACAAAACTGGATTATATTCACATGCCGAATAGCATAGATATTTCAATTGAAGGAAGATCATGACTGAACTCGGGATCAAGCTGTCTACGTACCTATCACGGGATCAAATCTAAACGTAGTTCGATTATTATCATCTCTCAAAAGAGACGTCGGGTTTCATTGTTAGGATTTATTTATTATCGTCTCAGGATAAACATCGTTTATGGACAAAAATAAGGAGTTAGAGATAGGGATGTTAATATGGATAAATATCCATGGGTTGTGTTTTTACCCATCTTAAACTAATTGGGCTAACATGGGTATACAATTTTAAAATCCATACTAGATTTTGACCCGCGCTTAAAGCGCGGGTTTTATTTATTTTTATTAAAATATCACTAAAAAGATATATACAGTTTAACGATTCATTGATATTGGTTTGAATTCGAACCCAAGAAAAAATACCTATTAAATATTTTCTTGGACATTCGGATCTCTGTTCAAGTTTGAATCTTACCAGAACCTGATCAGATACCCAATACGTGAATTATATTGGTGTATATTAGATGTATTTGGGTATTTGGGATATATTATCATATTACAAATATTTTTTTAAAGTTACGAATTTTGGTTTTCGGCTATAGTTTTAGGATTCAGGTAAAATTTCAAAATATATATATATATATATATTGGGTATTTAGATGAAGTATGGGTATTTTTTGGTTAATCGGGTCAAATTTCAAGTCAATTTGAGTTATTTTGGGTATTTTGTGTGTTTATGTATTTTTGGAGTTTTTGGATATTTCTAATTTTCTTGGGTCTTAAATATCTGAACCAATCCGGACCTTTAGGTAACAAAAAATTACATGTAGTTTACATGTATTTTAATTATGCATCGAAACTCGAAAGAAACAGGAACCCAAACCAAAAAAAACAAACCTACTTTGGTCTAAATGTTTATGATCTGAAAGATTCATATTCGAAAGAACACGATTCGTATCTGACCAGAGATCCAAATTCCTAAGCTTACTCTCTTTTTACATTTGTGTATATTTTATAAAAGTTATATTTATTGCGTTTGGTGAAATTTAAGATTACTTGGCAGTGTTTTAGTTAATTTAACGGTATAGATTTATAAGTTTTTTAATAGTTTTACTTATATTAAATAACAATCTTTTATAAATATTTTTTATAAAATAATTTAATGTAATATATATAACTTTTTCAACAATTTTTTTTTCTAAAATATTTAATAGAATTCTATTTTGTAATTGGAACTATATAATCTAAGAAGATATGGTAGTATTATGTTATATGATAACTCATTTTAATAATTGATGAGTACTATATTACCACATGGGATAACTAAATATATATCTAATATACTAATGAGGGATATCAAAAAATATAGTATAATATTGTACAATTATATTATTAGGAAGTCAAGAAAACAATACGATTTGGACTGATCCATTTGAATGCAAAAGTTACATATCGGTATATATACAAAATCTCGTTTCAAATGTTATTTGGTAACCATAATATCTAGAGAGACGTATTTATAATAGACCAGATATGTCACACAAATTTTCTAAAAAGTAAACAAATATCTAGCAATCAGAAATTAATATATTACCTAAAATATTATAGAAAGATCTTGATAAGATTCGTGTGATATTATATTTGGTTGTTATAATAAATGTTAATTATAATATTTTGTTATATGTTATAGGTTAGACTAAAAAATAAAGGGTCCAAACAACTTATATAAGTAGATTTATTTAGACTCCTTCTCTTTTAATAGTATTGATTAGATTGGGTAAATACAAGAGGGTAATGGGTACCCATGGATTTTAATTTTACAACATTATGTTTTTCACTATTTTAATATCTTTAGTTTTAATGTTTTAAATAAACTATGATTTTGTTTTCCCGCCAAAATGTGTTTTCCCGCAAAAACCGCAAAAACGTAATTTCCCGCGAAAACAGCAAAACGTGTTTTCCCGAGAAAACGTGTTTTCCCGCCAAAACTGCAAAAACGTAATTTCTTGCCAAAACCGCAAAACGTGTTTTCCCGAGAAAACGTGTTTTCCCGCCAAAACCGCAAAAACGTAATTTCCCGCCAAAACCGCAAAACGTGTTTTCCTGAGAAAACGTGTTTTCCTGCCAAAACCACAAAAACGTGGTTTCCCGCCAAAACGTGTTTTCCCGAGAAAACGTTTTTCATGCCAAAACCGCAAAAATGTGATTTCCCGCCAAAACCGCAAAAACGTGTTTTCCCGCCAAAACGTGTTTTCTCGAGAAATGTTTTTCCGCCAAAACCGCAAAAACGTAATTTCCCGCCAAAACAAAACGTGTTTTCCCGCCAAAATTGGAAAACGTGTTTTTCCACCAAAACCGGAAAAACGTATTTTTCCGACAAAACCGCAAAACGCGATTTCCTGCCAAAATCGTAAAAACGTGTTTTCCCGCCAAAATCAGAAAAACGTGTTTTCCCGCTAAAACCGCAAAAACCTGATTTCCCGCCAAAACCGCAAAATGTGTTCCCGCCAAAACCGCAAAAACGTGATTTCACGTCAAAATCGAAAAACGTATTTCCCGCCAATACATGTTTTCCGCAAAACCGCGTTTTTCGTAAAATGAGTTTTCTGAAGAATAAAATTCCAAAAAGTCGAGTTTTCCGACAAAACCAGAATTGCATTTTCTCGCTAAAACCGGAAAATGAGACTGGAAAAACTAGTTTCTAGGAAAAAAACTTCGCATAATCTCTTTTGAACAAATAAAATAGTAGTTTGGGTACCCATGGGTTAACCTATATCCTACTGGATTATTTTTTTGGGTTTTAATTTAACCATGATGTTTCTGGGTTTTCGCGGGTAAGATATAAACGGGTTGGGTTTTTTGTGGGTTGGATTAGGTTATTTTACCCATTTTAACATCCTCAGATTGGTTAATCACGATCTCGTAAGATAACATGTCTCAGGCTTGATGTTGTTGTTCCGGATGAGTTAAACATAAAGGATTAACTCCTCTTCTTCACCTTTAACACCTCATTAATCCTTATATTTATACAATGATTGTAGTCTTTTTGGATCTTGTGCTCTTCTTCCATTGAAAAGTGGAGACATCATTTACGGTTTAGGTCGAGCTTAGCGAGCACTTGTTTCCTCTCTTTTATGAAGCGGTGGTCTTGACTTTTGTGATTGTGAGAATATTTAATGGTTTCTTTTTATTCAGATGCCTTTCACAAGAGTCACAACTTCCTCTTTAATAAGACCAATTAAAATCTCCGTCGAATTCGTAAGTTGGTTGCACGTGCTCCCTAATATTCAGTCTTTGACCTCTTCTTAGGTCCACACGAGTCCGAGATATATGGGGAGATCGCTAACTAACTTTCTACGTCGCCTTTTGATATTTAATAATCTCATGAAACTTGGTGACGAATTATGGTCCAACATTTGTCTCCGAGTTCTTCAAGCGAGGTAACGAGCTTGGAGGATGGTAAAGCATCCGGAACAATAATACAACTCCAAGTCGATGTCCTTCTACAGAGTTCGCCAAGTCGTTTGCCATCAGATAGTGAGGTCGTTCAAAAGAGTTCGCATGAAGCGTTTGGTCTTGGCTCTTTTGTCCTTATCAAAATATGAGTTCGATCTGAACTACTAGATGCATTGCACCAAGTCATTTGAGGTTCGTTTGATCATTAGGTGACCGACTTAGTTTATGTACGTGGGTCTGGACAAGATTTTGATGAAATCTGTCCAAAATGTCGCGGGAGAGATGCGAGTTAGATGAAATTTGTGGCTCTGCAGGTAGTGGGCCGAGCTTGTCAACGGAGTTTTCGACTTTATGAAGAGTTCCTTTGATCTCTCGTGGTAGATTGAAATCATATGATGAATATGTTTATCGAGTTCTTTTATTTATTTATGAGCCTTTGAAGTGAATATGGTCGTTTATTTCACGTCGATTCAGGTTATGTAGATATTTTTGTGTTTGTGTAAAGGTGTTGGGAATATATATAATCTTAACAAATCATCATGTCAATGCGAAATGATTGGCTACACGTCGATAGTTGAACTTTATTTTGGTTTGGTTATAGTTGCAATTTATATTGCTCGTTCTCGAGGTGTTTTGCAAGATAGAAGCTGATAAGGAATCTAACTTGTGGGCTAGTGGTGGCCTAAGGACGTTGTTTATCAATGTTAATTTTGACTCAGGAGATGGTTTAGGTCGATGAGAGCTTAGGTCATTTGAGACCGCATGGAAAAGTTTGCTAAAAGTTTGGCCTGTTTAAAGCGTAAAGTGACTTTCGATAATAGTTTTAACTACTGATAATGCAAGAAGAGTGAACAAAATATTTTGCGTTTGTATGAAGTTGTAAAGCGAAATAGTGAATTTGATAATTTTAAGATTGCTATAGTAATGCAAAAATCTATATTATATGATGAAATATACTGATTCGTGTAAATAGACTTAGAAATAATCATTTACCAACATGGTCGTGTTCCGGTCTTGTTGACTGCGAGCTAGCAGAGAAGAGATGGTGCTGGAATTTTGATCATGTATTTCTTGTGTAGTTGATGGGAGGTTGAGGCGGCTGTGAATTAATGACTTGATTCGTATACAACTCATAATACGCCATTGCGAAGCATATCGCTCTCCCTGCCACTTTCAGTCTTGTTTTCGTTAGGAAATATCATTAGACAACATACAATCTCCAAATATTTCTGCATGGAGTCTCTAGATTTATCATTTTCTTTCACAGGAAATGGTTCCATGTCTGGAGCTTCTTTGATGTGAAGTGGATGGTTCTTTTTCATAATTAATTGGAGAGATTGTCGCTTAAGGAGTGCAGGAAACAAGGCTTTAGCTTCTCTTGCGTCTCTCCGGTATTTTGCTTTTTGATCTGCTTGATATCGGGCTCGCTATCTTTCTGGAAGCATGATAAGAGCTCGTTCAAAAACTCAATGTCCATCTGGGAGTGTAACGTTTTATCGGCTTCTTGAATTTAACTCTTTGGGAATTATGTTTGCTGGTCTTCTGGAAGCTTAGAGCCTTGTCGGTCAGTGAGCTGATAAGGTTTTTTGGATATATAATTCTATGTTTTCTGCGAGCGAGATGATGTGCCGCTCTTTTTAAGATCGATTTTATCTTAGATCCAAATCAATGCTTCTAAGAATGATTATCGATCCGTTCGAGATCAAGCTATTTTGAGATGCAATTTGTTGCTTTCGGGGAGAATGATTTTTTAAACGCTCCCCAAGCAGTCCAAGATCGTTAGAGGTTGAATTTGATGTGCTTCTAGGAGAAAGGCGACTTCTTGACCCTTTGTGTTTCACGAGCTCGCTAGAGGTCGGGTTCGTTTCTCTTTTTAACTCGGATGCAATATCTGTTTCTGCCTAATGTTGGTGGGATGTGTGTCTTATAAACATCATACCCGCCTCTTTAGGTTGTCGGTGGAGGACATCTTCCTTTAGTGTTCACTCTTTTGGATGTAACTCATGAAAAGTATGACATCGGCAATATTTCGTAAGTTGATATCTTCTGGGTTCGGGTTAGAGAAATTGTAGGGAACATCCTATTCAGCTTGTGTTCCTCGGAGTCCCATTATCTGGAGCTTAAAGGCTCTAAGGGTTTTTGCGTGGTTTTTAGTCGGTTAAATAGATGGGAGTACAAGCTGGTGGCTTTCGTGTTTAAGTTCCTGGTCTAAAATTTGTCCAGTCCCCTTAAACTCAGGCTTTGCTGGTTTAATCTCGATTGAGATGTGACGTCTCTTTGGTCTAGATATTATACAGATCGAGAGATGGAAAACTCAGGAGCACCTGGAGACTCTTGATGGCTTGATCGTGTTCATGGCGTGGGATGTGATCATCTCAAAATAGTTGTAAGTTTCGTCTTTCTTGGGCAATAGATCAGTTTCATCATCTTTAGATGGCGGCTTCGTCGGTCTCGAGCGAGATGTTGACTTCATCCTTTATCATCTCGAATGATACCTATGTTGTAAATGAATAATGATTTTTAAGATTTATTATGAGATAAACTCGATCTCTGGTTCCCCTGATATCACGAGAAGAGCGAGCTCTCACTCTTATTGGATACAAGGTGAATGAAGATACATGGTTTTATTATCGTGATCTCGTAAAAGATCAAGTAACCCTTGTTAGGAACATGTTTCTGCGTTTATGGCTTTAGTCGTGAGCTTGTCTTGAGTTCTTCTTTGTTGGGTAATGTTCTCGGGTTTAACAAATATGGAGATAGATTTGTTTTACGGAGTAAACATAGAGAATTGTTTAATCATATGTCATTTAGTTGTTCGATGACAAGAAGATCGAATAGTCTTTTTCTTGGTAGTTTATCATAATTAAAATATGATCTCGTTCCTTACTGTAGAAAATATAGGGATGTCCTATTGGTCGCAATCAAGTCAGCTCGCTTCTGTTTTCGCGAGCAGATTGTTGGGATGGCTCGTATTGTTTGGATTTTGATGCTAGGAATTTCCATGTCTTGTATTTATTCTCATCTCGTTTAGGGAATGTTTCAGAGTTTGGTACTGCAGTAATGATTGGAATTGACCCGGGACCCTATGAAATGTTGTGATCCGGATCTCGTGAGATTGAATGTGAAGTCGGATCCCATCAGATCTGAAAGTTAGATTGTTCTTCTTCTGCGTTTAATGAGTAGGGTGACAGTGGATTGCAGCTCCTAGTTTGGCTGTATTGATCACACATCAAACCCAATTGGGTTTGATGTATGCCCGATCACACTAGGTCGGGATGGTGGTTGCATCAGTGTTGAGTGAGACATCAGTTTCTTCGAACGAGGTATTAGCTTCATCGAAATCTCATCAGATTAAATACCGTATAAGAATTCGTGTTTTTCTTTGTTTTCATAACTAAAGTATGATTTCATCTCTTGCTGTAGTAAATGTGGAGACGTCTTTTCTCCGTTCAACAAATGTAAAGAATTAAATATATTTTCTTCACCTCAAACAATATAAGTTTTTTGATCTTCTGTTTTGTATGGTTCTGATTTCATAGAGCATTAATAAAAAAATCCGGTAGTCCTTTTGGATGTGGCTCACTAAGCCCAAGCTCCTCATATTTCCAATCACGTGATGGAAAGTTGTGTCTTTATTAGGCAAGGAAGTGATAAACAAATGGGAAGTTATTTCAACTAATATGAATTTTATTAATTATTATCACAACTATACAAAACTTTTTTTTATTATTACTTTTTTTTAATATTCAGCGTGTCCTTTTTTTTACGTTGTGAGAAAAAACATATTTACGAGAATACCATTACTTTTTTTGTGCCACGTAGGTAAAAAATCGGGTCCACGTAAGAATGCGGCATAAAACTCAGCCTCAATACGATATGAACTTCGTTACGGCCGAGATATAGGTGCGTTGCGGCTGACTTAACTAACCTAGCTGGCTTATGAGAAATAAGCTGAGTTATGAACATAACTCAGTCGATCGTTATGGCTGACTTAAAAAAATCTGGCTGGTTTATTTGATAACGGCTGAGTTACGGTCAGATATTATGACTGACTTATACATCCTTAGTCTGGTTCCTGGAAAATCCGACTGAGTTCTAGTTACCAGAAGACTGAGTTAACTATCGCGGCTAGTTAATTGATCGTCGACCGGCCGAGTTATGAGATGTTTTTACAGCTGAGTTATATTTAATCAGCCGTCATAAAGTGGAGTAACAGTAAAATCAGCTGATTTACGGCTGACTTTTTAGCGAAAGATTAATTACTAGAATAGCATTCATTTGCCGGCTGGTTTATTTAACGATACAGCTGACTTCTTGTGTTTCATCTCTGTTATGGCTGATTGTTAACAAAAAGTTAATTACTAAAATAGTATTCACGTTTTGACTGACTTACGGTGTATTAAGTGGCTGACTTATTTTGGCTGACTTAAATGTTCGTTTGGTGGCTGAATAACTGATTTTTCATGTCAGCTTTTGTTTTCCATGTCATTACTAACTACAACAACGAAATTAGAGTTTATGTTACAAACGCCGCTATCTGTTCTTCACCTTCTTCTCTTTCTCGAAAATCTTATGGATCCAGTAATTATTGTTTCAGGTAACTGGATTAAGAAAAACAGATATGTATTCACACCCGACAGTAGAGGATGTATTGTTCTGCATGCAGATGAGAAAACAACACACGACGAACTGGCAAAGTCAGTACTCGATGATTACGGATTGAATGAGTCGAGCCATCAGATTCAGCTAAGCTACCAGTTCTC